>RJWK010052304.1:0-15680 GCA_004363435.1 Platanista minor | reverse complement strand
GTTTTTGTGCCAATACCATACTGTCTTGGTTACTGTAGCTTTGTAGTACAGTCTGAAGTCAGGGAGTCTGATTCCTCCAGCTCCGTTTTTCGTTCTCAAGATTGCTTTGGCTATTCGGGGTCTTTTGTGTTTCCATACAAATTGTGAAATTTTTTGTTCTAGTTCTGTGAAAAATGCCAGTGGTAGTTTGATAGGGATTACATTGAATCTGTAGATTGCTTTAGGTAGTAGAGTCATTTTCACAATGTTGATTCTTCCGATCCAAGAACATGGTATATCTCTCCATCTATTAGTATCGTCTTTAATTTCTTTCATCAGTGTCTTATAATTCTCTGCATACAGGTCTTTTGTCTCCTTAGGTAGGTTTATTCCTAGATATTTTATTCTTTTTGTTGCAATGGTAAATGGGAGTGTTTTCTTGATTTCACTTTCAGATTTTTCATCATTAGTGCATAGGAATGCCAGAGATTTCTGTGCGTTAATTTTGTAAATTTATTCTTTAACTAAAGTTTTTCTACAGACAAAAGGCTGGCAGAGGACATGGCGGGGGTGGAGCGTGGCGGGGCTCTGCCCTGGGATGGCCCCACAGGGTCCTGCTTGATTACAATCCTTCCTGAACTATATACACCCACACTTAGCACACTGCCCGACACATAATCACCACTGAATAAAATGCCCACAATAAGCACAGACAATTGTATGTCATATAAGTCGGCAACTCGGTTACACAAAGGTTCTTAGAGTGGCCAGTCTCAGGGACTTGCAGTTCAGATGCCGTCTTCTCCGGAATGATTTCCCCATGGTTACTCTCTCCTTCCTCTGAGGGTTGCTGAGCTGCCCTGCACTTTGGGCATGGAGCCTTCATGACAGGCCTTGGTGGGCTACGTTTCTCTCCTCATTCAGAGAAATGGTGTCCCGGGTATCACTGTATCACCCACGGAGCCTCCCTCAGGGGGCTGTAATAAACATCTGTTGAATGACTGCCGGAAGGCAGTGAGGAAAGAAGGAAAAAAGAAGGAATTCCTACCCTTAACTCTTTACTCTGCGTACAATTATATCCTCTTCTCATTAGCAAAAAACAAACAAACTGGCCAATGAAAAATTCAAATGAGCGGCACAAAGCTTGCGTCTGAGTCCTAAACGATTCACAGAGGAAGAACCCAAGCAAAAGATAAACATTTGCCCCGTGAAAATGCTGCCACCAAGTGCCACTTCAATACTCTTCTACTCCAGATTCCTTCAAACTTTTCCAAACAAAAAAGTGTAAAAGCATTGTCTTGGTCGCAGCATTGCTAAAGTATGACATTTTACATGTTACACTTTCTGGTCTTCTCGCATCTCTTTTGTGTGTAGGGAGATGAATGCTAATGCAGCACTTGCATCTGTAGGTTTACAGCATGGCTAAATAAAGCCTGGATAACTGGTAGATTAATTGTGTCGCTCTATCTGCCAATCAGTGAAAATGAAAAATCTGAGACATGCAATTCCACTTTGTACCACCAGAGAGAGCAAGAACACCAGCTAAGAAATGCAAGTCAGGCCAAAGAGCTTCTCAAGGGGGGGATTTCTCCTGGTAGAACCTCTTCACACCTGTAACAGAATCACACGATGGTGCTTGTTAAAACATTAATTCACAGGCCCTCTTGAATTAAAAAATATAGACTTTTATCAAAAACGTTAGGTGCTTTTCATGCAACTAATATTTTAGAGCAACCGTACAAAACCCCTAAGGACCAGCTAAATTAGACCATATATGGGGACAGACTAAGATATGCAGTTATTGCTCGTAATATCACAGGCAGAGAGGATTTTTCAATTTATGTAGCATTAAGTTATTGGTTAAATAAACACATATTCCTTTAAAATATATTATTATGATCAACATTAAGCACACAATTTGCAATTCTCTGTTCTATATAAGAAACTAGGACCCAAGTTAGTGTTTCTAACAGTGGTACCTCCACATATAGGTATTATTGTATAGTAACATCAATCTCTGACCTGTGTTTTGGTTGTTACTAAAACCACCATTTCATACGCTGCCTTTGTCTTTCTCAGGTTAAAAGATGCACAAAGCCACAGGGTTCATACAATAACTTGAACTATAAGCCGACCTCTAATTTTGGACATGAAAAGGCAAGGGAACTTCTTCATGCCCCAACACGGGTGATGTTCTTCCTCGAGTCCCCCAGAGCCAGACTCTGATTTTGCCAGACTTCATGCACATTGAACTCTGGACAAATTACCCTGTCAAACATTTCCACTCGAAAATGTCTCTCTTGATGTAGGATTTTTAACCTAACCTAAAACGCGTCCTGCCTTTCTGCAGTCATATTTGGCATTTCCTTCATTACCAATTCTTCCTTCGCTCCCTTATAACTTGTGTCTTATAGTTCGGCTCTTCTAAAAATCACCAGTCTGTCCCACATCGGTCCACAGAGGATACCTGGTCTTCCCCTCCCATATTCCTTCCACTGGTGACTGGTATAAACATTCTGCTTCCTCCAGAACCCAGGAGTCATCTGGATTTCTCCCTTCTATTCATTTTGACAGCTATTTACTGGGCGCCTAGAAGAGGGATGCTTCCCAGCGCTGGAGATGCAGTTGTGAGTAAGTCAGACAAGGTCCTTGTCATCTTCTCTCCAGTTTATACCCCATGTTCTATAAAACACCAAGGTCGTGCATTTTACCTTCCAATGACTTTTTCATCTTTTCTCTTTCTTTCTTCCCTTCCTTGCTCCTAGTTTATCTATCACAGGTGGTCGCAGTAGCAATAACCTCCTTTCCAGGCTCCCTGCCCGGTCCTGCCCTCTCCCTCTCTATTCTCCACGTGGAAGTCTGAACGTATGCTGCCTAATCAACATGCTTCCTCATAACATACCACCTAAGATCCTTTGCATAACATGCACAGACATGTGTCCAGCCCCTGCCCATTTGCACAATCTCTCATCCTTCATTCCACCCTACACTTGGCAACATCAGCACACGTGTACATTCTGGGTCGCGTCACTGTGCCTTGTCACTGGGTCATGTCATTGTGTCATTTCACTGCATCCTCCGCCTTTGTGCTTTCACATAGGCTGTCCCAATTTTCCTGAGCCACCCACACTTCACTTTCATGCCTCAAAACCACTTCTATCCTTCAAGCCTCAGCTCAGAAAATTATCTTTAAGTCTTTAACACTTCCAGGAAATTTAAGAATTCATCTCACTGCAGCTTGCTGGAAGCAGTTATATTTTATAACTGTTTGTCTGGATCTCTCTCAACCAGGACTGTGCCTTTTCTTTTTCTAACAACAGTGGCCGTCATGTGTAGACACTCATTACAGTTTTGAAAGAATGAATACAAAAATCTCTGTCTCTGTTACACTAAAACTTATAATCAATTTAGGGAGCACAACATAACGTACTTAAAATTTTGTGAACTTATCGTTAACTTAAAATTTGTTAAAATTTTATTAACAACACTAAACCAGAGGTCAGAAATTATGTCTGGTACACAAAGTATCCATCATGGTGTCTGATACTTGTCTGGAACATAGGCATCATCGAATGTAAAGAAATATGTAAGTGATAGAAAAGATAGAGCTCAGAAAGTAGAAATTTCATCCAACTAGAACGGTCAGGGAGTGTGCTCCCGTTCTGTGTGTTTCCATCCGTTCCCTTCCATTTCAGCCAATGCTCTACAACTAGTGCTGCAGCAGTCTCGCTTGCCTCCCTAGCTCCGCTCTCTCCCAGCCCATCCCCAGCCCACTTATGCCACCTGAGAACCATCATCCGCGCCACCTTCTCTGCTCCCTCCTGCCTGGAGCACCTGCCCCAGGCCTCTTCCCATCCTCGATACAACCCATCCAGGTAATGGTCCTCTGACAAACCCAGATCTCCCATATCCTACCTACACAAAGCCTGTATGGAACAGGTAGCTTCTATCCCGTAATTTGGAACCTAATCATACACTGTGTTTTCATTCACAATCACTACTTCAAATCGTGTGAAGTTACCATTTTCATAAATCAAAAACATTAGGATAGCAGCAATTGCATAATCCCTCATCAAGATTCATCTTAAATTCCTTTTGGATAAACTAAGCCTTTAATTTCTTTCATACGCCCCACTGCATCACTCACGTGGCAGGTACTGTGTGAGAAAGTAATAATCACATGCTTACCGATTCTTTCACTCACTGAAGGATTCTCCATAGACAGAGGCTCTCCTGGTTCGTTCATAATACTGTGTGGGCACAGATTGATCTGGATTGTGTCAGAAAAGTTAGGACCTAAATAAAGAGGAGGGGAGGACATGGATTACTGTTCACCTCATTGAAATGTAAGTTTAAATCTCAACATTATCCTGTATTAAAAGGTGTGATGCTGTGACAGACTCTTTCAAAAAAACATACATAACTCCCTGGATAATTGATCTCTGCGTCTGAGTGCATTGTGTGTGTAGCTTTCTGTCCATCACCTGCAGGCAGGCCTTCTGTGCTGTGGTAATTATGAAAGGCTACCTCATGTTTCGTGCCAAATAATGTCTTGTTTACTTCAAGCCCTTAGTTATTAACTGTAACGGAAATAAGAGCACATAAATAGAGCTTGATGTTTTTGTGCGGAAAAAAAATTGAGGTGTATGTCATCTACAGAAAAACAAAGATGGCGCATCACACAAAACTTCCAGCTCTGCCTGTTCAGAGCCGGGGTCAGACCGCGTAGAAGAAGAGGGTAAGGGAGGGGCAGCCACTCCCTCAAGTGGCACAGTGCCGGGTCCCGTGGCCTGGCCACCTCCAGTCGCACCTGGCAGTGTGTGCCAGTGTTCTACAACAGAAGAATGTTCATCATGTGATGAGAAACCATGAGGATTTCTACCTGACAACCTCAAACTATCAAATCTTCATTTTCTTGAAATTAAACATCCTGGAATGTATCTTCAATGTCATCTAAGTTATCAAATAAATTGAGTTCCTAAGATTGTTCAAAAAGAAGTGAAGCTAATTCAATTTACTGACTGAGAAATATGTGAAAAATTGACCAGGGCTCAAATAAGGTTAAAAATGACAAAAAATATGTAGATCCTAGCAAATCCCCCTGCTTGTTAAACTTACATGGAGGGGAGTGTTCACTTAAGCATAGTTCAGTGGGAGCACCTTGGTCTCACAGAAGAGCATCCAGAGGAGGAACAAATTGCAAATCGATCAACTCCAAGCCCACATTCTCACTGTTTGTTCTGTGCTTCCAGTGAGCATGTGGGGTTCCATCTCAGGGAAATTCAAATTTACCCACCAACTGGTGCTTCCATCCCTTGTTTTCATGTTGTCATCTCTGACAGCACATCAAGAGAGTTCCAGACTTCCCACTCTTTCTATTCTCAACTCCTTTTGTTCAAGAGATAGAAAAACTGGGAGCCAGATGTAACTCCAGGAAATGCATTTTATCACATTTTCATGTGCTCGGAGTGCAGCGGTGCACTTGTAACCGGCGTCACTCTCACCCTATTCTCACGTGCTCTGAGTGCAGCGATGTATTTGTAGTCAGCGTCACTCTCACCCTATTTTCATGTGCTGGGAGTGCAGTGGTGCATTTGTAGCCGGCATCACTCTCGCCCTCCTGTTCACTAGCACAGCTGCAAGTCAGGGCACCAGCTTGATGTGGCCACAAACAGTAGCCAGTTAACACTGCCCACATTTTAACAATTTAATCCTCTGAGTTGGACACTATATGGTCTCCATTGTAGACAATGACTAATGAAGAAACATCACGGACATGGCTTTGTATGGTTCTGATGCTTTCAAAGCTCTGGAATATACATAGTTTAATGGTCATATCAAAAAAAATGCAAAGCTAAAAGTTTCCCACTATGATTAGAAGCTGTACAGATCTTAAGATAGAGATTGTATGCTCCTTAAGCGTTCATTCAAAATCTCCAGTTATCTTAATTTTAGCATAACAGTCACTAAAGCAGAGTCTGTCTCTGAATACGGGGTAAAAATGGTTCCAGTGTCCAGAATCCTATACCATATGTGTATTGCTCTGGTGAAACTTCCATTCTTTTGGGTCAAACTAGATATATTTTTTGCTTTGCATCACTTTTAGCTTTGATTCTAGCTCCATAAACTTATTCCATTATTTTCCTAAAATCACTCACGTTTATCTAACTCTTCATTCATACCTAATTTAGCTTTCTTTCAAAAACTGAATATACCCATAGTCAACTAAAGAAAGCTTAGTTAAGTTTATCTTGGTCTCAGTGTCAGCATCATTCTAGTTCAATGTCAAGAATATTTTATTAAAAGGTAGTTCCCTCCTTTCAGAAATCTAAAAGCCTAACAGGCCCTAGAATATATTCAAATATACCCACAAAGTGCGTGCACAAAAGGAATTGTTCCTTCAGAAGGGAACTCCCACCAGTACTCAGGAGCCACTCACCAAGTCAGGTTCATTGAACTGGAAAGTCATAGCATTATCTCTGTGGGTCCTCTCACATCTTTTATTTCACTCAAGACAGGAAAGAAGGGAAAGGAAAAGTCCATTTGTCTGTTAGAATTTGTGAATCAATTTGGAAAGATCCAAGATGGAGGAGTAGGAGGACCCTGAGCTCACCTCCTGCCATGGGCAAACCAAAATTACAACTGTTACAGAGCAACTACTGATGACAATGACCTGAAGACTAACAGGAAAGATCTCCTACAACTAAAGATATAAAGAAGAAAACATGAGATGGGTTGGAGGGGAAGAAACACAGTATAATCAAGATCCACACCCCAGCGGGCAACCCATAAATGGAGGAATAATTACAATTGCTATGATTCTACCCAAGGAGAAAGGGGTCTGAGCCCCACATCAGGCTCCACAGGGTGTCCTATACCAAAAAGAGGAGCCCCAGAATATGTGGCTCTAAAGGCCAGTGAGGCTTAATTTCGGGAGAGCCAGAGGGATATGGGAAATATAGACTCCACTCTTAAAAGACACACACAAAATCTCACACACTCCAGGACCCAGGGCAGAAGCAGTAATTTGAAAGGAGCCTGGGTCAGACGCACCTGCTGATCCTGGACAGGCTTCTGGAGGGGCAGGAGGTAACTAACTAGAGCTCACCCTGGGAACACAGACACCAGAGACAGGCATTTTGGGAGGCAGTTCTACCATATGGACACTGGTGCTAACAAGAAGCCACTTTGGAATCCTCCTTCTAGCTTATTAGCGTCATGACCTTGCCTGGCTCACCAGGCTGTCAGAACCAGTCCTGGGATACCTTAGGCCAAGCAGCTAGTGGGCAAGGCCAGAGCCTCACCCCGGGCTGGCTGTCTTAGGACCCCCAGAACCCACAATGCCCAGACATGGCCTTGTCCACCAGAGGGCGCAGGATCTGGTCCTGCACACTGGCACACTGGCGGTAGCCCTGGGGACCCCTAGGGCCCTGCAGCCAGCCACTGGGACTTAGCCTCCACAACTAGCAGGCCAACACCAACTCCAGGACACCCAGCGCCCCTGCATCCAGAGACGCTGGGACTGGCCTCAACCCATCTGTGGACTGGAACTAGCCTTGGGACTTCCTGGGCCTCAGCCCTGCCCACCAGCAAGCCAACACCAACACCGGGAGCCCCCAGGCCCTACTGCCAGACATCCACCAGCAGGACTACACTAGCCCCAGGGGCCACCCCACCCCAGGCCCAAACACTGCCTACCAGCAGGCCAACACCAGTTCCAAGACACCTTGGATCCCTCAGACAACCACCACTCACCAGCCCCACTCACCAATGGGTCGACACCAGCTCTGGGATACCCCAAATCCTGCAGCCAGCCATGTGAGGAACTGGTCCCATCCACCAGCAGGCTGACAGTAGATCCAGGACCTCCAGCCCCACAACCATCCACCCTGAAACTTGGCTCTGCCCATCAGTGGGCCAGTATTAGCCCCAGGAACCCTAGAGGTTTGGAAGTCAGCCACCTCATCACCTGGCTCCAGTGGCCAGCAAGCTCCATACAAGGCAAGGCCTGGCAACCAACCAGAGCAGAGGCTAGCCAGCCCACCACAACAGAAGGACCCACACAGCCCAAAGAGGGGGTCCTCTAAAGCATACAGCTCTGGTGACCACAAGGGAGAGTGCTGCTTGGACACATAGGACTTCCCTACAAAAGGCCACTTCTCCAAGGTTGGGAGATGGAATCAACCCACCAGATACACAGAAATAAAAACAGCAATGTAGGCAAAATGAGGTGGTAGAGGAATAAGTTTGAAATGAAGGAACAGGAAAAAAAAACCCAGAAGAAGAACTAAGTGAAGTAGAGGTAGGAAATCTACCCAATAAACAATTCAACGAAATGATCATAAAAATGTTTGAAGAAATGGGGAGACGATTGGATGAATAGACTGAGAAGTTAGAAGTTTTTAAAAGAGTCAGAAAATACAAAGAAGAACAAATGGAGGTAAAGAATACCATAACGAAAATGAAAAATGCACTAGAAGGAATTAACGGTAGATTAGATGATACAGAGGAACGGATCAGTGAGCTGGAAGACAAAGTAGTGGAAATCACTGAAGCTGAACAGAAAAAAGAATAAACAAATATGAAGACAGTTTAAGAGACCACCAAGCATAATAATATTCACATTATAGGGGTCCCAGAAGGAGAAGAGAGAGAGAGAAAATGGGCAGAGAACATATTTCAAGACATAAAGCTGAAAACTTGCCTAACTTGGGAAAGTAAACAGACGTCTAGGTCCAGGAAGCACAGAGAGTTCTAAATAAGATCAATCCAAAGAGGACCACACCAAGACACATTGTAATTAAAAGGACAAAAACTAGAGATAAAGAGAGAATATTAAAATTAACAAGGGAAAAGCAACAAGTTACGTACAAGGGAACTCCCATTAGGCTATCAGCAGAAACTCTGCAAAACAGAAGGGAGAAACTCTTCAGACGAGAAGGGAGTGGCACAATATACTTAAAGCAGAAACTGCAGACCAGAAGGGAATGGCACAATATACTTAAAGTGAAGAAAGGGAAAAACCTACAACCAAAAATATACTGTCCGGCAAGGCTTTCTTTCAGATTTGATGGAGAAATCAAAAGTTTTACAGATAAGCAAAAGGTAATAGAGGTCAGCACCACCAAACCAGCTTTACAAGAAATGTTAAAGGCAATTTTCTAAGTGAAAAAGAAAAGGCCACAACTGGAAACCCGAAAATTATAAAAGGAAAAAGCTCATGGCTAAAGAAAGTGTTCCTCCCTCCGTTACATTCTGGAAGAGTTTGCAGACAATAGGTGTTAGCTCTTTTCTAAATGTTTGATGGAATTCACCTGTGAAGCCATCTGGTCCTGGGCTTTTGTTGGAAGATTTTTTTTTTTTTTTTTTTTTTTTTGTGGTACGCGGGCCTCTCACTGTTGTGGCCTCTCCCGTTGCGGAGCACAGGCTCCGGACGCGCAGGCTCAGCGGCCACGGCTCACGGGCCCAGCCGCTCCGCGGCATGTGGGATCCTCCCGGACCGGGGCACGAACCCGTGTCCCCTGCATCGGCAGGTGGACTCTCAACCACTGCGCCACCAGGGAAGCCCTGTTGGAAGATTTTTAATCACAGTTTCAATTTCAGTGCTTGTGATTGGGCTGTTCATATTCTCTATTTCTTCCTGGTTCAGTCTTGGCAGGTTGTGCTTCTCTAAGAATTTGTCCATTTCTTCCAGGTTGTCCATTTTATTGGCACATAGTTGATTGTAGTAATCTCTCATGATCCTTTGTATTTCTGCAGTGTCAGTTGTTCCTCTCCATTTTCATTTCTAATTCTGTTGAATTGAGTCTTCTCCTTTTTTTCTTGATGAGTCTGGCTAATGGTTTAACAATTTTGTTTATCTTCTCAAAGAACCAGCTTTTAGTTTTATTGATCTTTGCTATTGTTTCCTTCATTTCATTTTCATTTATTTCTGATCTGATCTTTATGATTTCTTTCCTTCTACTAACTTTGTGGGGGTTTTGTTCTTCTTTCTCTAATTGCTTTAGGTGTAAGGTTAAGTTGTTTGAGATTTTTCTTGTTTCTTGAGGTAGGATTGTATTGCTATAAACTTCCCTCTTAGAACTACTTTTGCTGCATCCCATAGGTTTTGGGTCATCGTGTTTTCATTGTCATTTGTTTCTAGGTATTATTTTATTTCCTCTTTGATTTCTTCAGTGATCTCTTGATTATTTAGTAACGTATTGTTTAGCCTCCATGTGTTTGTATTTTTTACAGTTTTTTCCTGTAATTGATATCTATCCTTGTAGCATCGTGGTCAGAAAAGATACTTGATATGATTTCAACTTTCTTAAATCTACCAAGCCTTGATTTGTGATCCAAGATATGATCTATCCTGGAAAGTATTCCATGAGAACTTGAGAGGAAAGTGTAGTCTGTTGTTTTTGGATGGAATGTCCTATAAATACCATTTAAGTCCATCATGTCTAATGTGTCATTTTAAAGCTTGTGTTTCCTTATTTATTTTCATTTTCGATGATCCGTCCATTGGTGAAATTGGAGTGTTAAAGCCCCCTATGATGATTGTGTTACTGTCGATTTCCCCTTTTATGGTTGTTAACATTTGCCTTATATATTGAGGTGCTCCTCTGTTGGGTGCATAAATATTTACAATTGTTATATCTTCTTCTTGGATCGATCCCTTGATCATTACATAGTGTCCTTCTTTGTCTCTTGTAATAGTCCTTATTTTAAAGTCTATTTTGTCGGATATGAGAATTGTTACTCCAGCTTTCTTTTGATTTCAATTTGCATGGAATATCTTTTTCCATTGCCCCACTTTCAGTCTGTATGTGCCCCTATCCATTCAACCAGTCTATATCTTTTGGTGGAGCATTTAATCCATTTACATTTATGATAATTATCGATATGTATGTTCCTATTACCATTTTCTTAATTGCTTTGGGTTTCTTTTTGTAGGTCTTTTCCTTCTCTTGTGTTTCCCACCTAGAGAAGTTCCTTTAGCATTTGCTGTAGCACTGGTTTGGTGGTGCTGAATTCTCTTAGCTTTTTCTTGTCTCTAAAGGTTTTAATTTCTCCTTTGAATGTGAATGAGGTCTTTACTGGATAGAGTAATCTTGGTGTAGGTTTTTCCCTTTCATCACTTTAAGTATGTCCTGCCACTCCCTTCTACCACAGAGTTTCTGCTGAAAGATCAGCTGTTAACTTTATGGGGATTACCTTGTATGTTATTTGTTGCTTTTCCCTTGCTGCTTTTAATATTTTGTGTGTGTGTATTTAATTTTTGATAGTTTGATTAACATATGTCTTGGCATGTTTCTCCTTGGCTTTATCCTGTATGGGACTCTCTGTGCTTCCTGGACTTGACTGACTATTTCATTTCCCTTGTTAAGGAAGTTTTTGACTATAATCTCTTCAAATATTTTCTCAGACCCTTTCTTTTTTTCTTCTTTTTCTGGGACCCCTATAATTTGAAAGTTGCTGCATTTAATGTTGGATATGAGAATTGTCCTCAGTTCTTTTCATTCTTTTCCTTTATTCTGCTCTCTGGTAGTTATTTCCACTCTTCTATCTTCCATGTCATTTATCTGCTCTTCTGCCTCAGTTAACTGCTACTGATTTCTCCTCGAGTATATTTAATTCCATTAATTGTGTTGTTCATCAATATTTGTTTGCTCTTTAGTTCTTCTATGTCCTTGTTAAACATTTCTTATATTTTCTCCATTCTGTTTCCGAGACATTCTGTTTCCGAGATCATCTTTACTATTATTTCTCTGAATTCCTTTCAGGTAGACTGCCTATTTCCTCTTCATTTGTTTGGTCTGGTGGGTTTTTACCTTGCTCCTTCTTCTGCTGTATATTTCTCTGCCTTCTCGTTTTGATTAACTTACTGTGTTTGGCATCTCCTTTTCTCAGGCCCCACGTTTGTAATTCCTATTATTTTTGGTGTCTGCTCCTAGTGGGTGAGGTTGGTTCAGTGTTTGTGTAGACTTCCTGTTGGGGAGGATTGGTGCCTTTGTTCTGGTGGGTGGGGCTGGATCTCCTCATTCTGGTGTGCAGGGCCACATCCAGTGCTGTGTTTGGGGTGTCTGTGAACTTAGTATGACTTTAGGAAGCTTCTCTGCTAATGGGTGGGGTTGTGTTCCTGTCTTACTAGTTGTTTTCCATGGGGCATCCCACAATGGCCTTGCTGGTTGTTGGATGGAGCTGGGTCTTAGTGTTGAGATAGAGATCTCTGAGATCGCTCTCACCAATTAATATTATGTGTGGCCAGGCGGTCTCTGGTTGTCCAGTGTACTGGACTTGGCTCTCCCACTTTGGAGGCTCAGGCCCGACATCCAGCCAGAGCACCAAGACCCTGCCAGCCACAGGGCTCGGAAGAAAAAGAAGACAAAAAAAAAACACACAGATAGAACCCCAAACAAATGGTAAAAGCAAAACTAAACAGACAAAATCACACAAAGAAACATAGACACACACACAGTCATAAAAGGAAAAAACAACAAAACAAAACAAATAAAACAAAAAAACAAAATAAGAAGAGAAAGAACAGACAGAACCCTAGGACAAATGGTAAAAGCAAACCTAAACAGACAAAATCACACATATAAACATACACACAAACACTCACAAAAAGAGAAAAAATAAATAAATAAATAAATAAATGGAAGACAACAACCAAACCAATAAACAAATACACCAATGAAAACAAGCACTGAAAACTAAACTAAGGTAAACATAAGACGAAAAACAAATCACATGCAGAAATCAAGCCCCAAGTCTACAGTTGCTCCCGAAGTCCACTGCCTCAATTTTGGGAATATTCATTATCTATTCAGGTATTCCACAGATGCAGGGTATGTCAAGTTGATGGTGGACATTTAATCTGCTGCTTCTGAGGCTGCACAGAGAAATTTTCCTTTCCCTTCTTTGTTCGCAGAGCTCTTGGGGTTCAGCATTTTTGGCCCCACCTCTGCATGTAGGTTGCCCTCAGGCATCTGTTCCCCACCCCCAGAGAGGAGGGAGTTAAAGCAGCAGCTGATTAGGGCTCCCTTGCTCACTGAGGCCGGGGGTGGGAGGGAGGGTTTTGGTAGTCATAATTGGAATGTACGGCGAGCCTACGGTGGCAGAGGCTGGGGTGATTTTGCAACAGACTGAGGCATGCCGTTTATTCTCCTGGAGAAGTTGTTCCTGGATCACGGGACCCTGGCGGTGGTGGGCTGCACAGGCTCCCAGGAAGGGAGGTGTCAGTAGTGACCTGTGCTTGCACACAGGTTTCTTGGTGGCTGCAGCAGCAGCCTTAACGTCTCATGACCATCTCTGGTGTCTATGCTGATAGCTGCAGCTCACGTCCGTCTCTGGAGCTCATTTAGGTGGTGCTCTGAATCCCCTCTCCTCGTACATCCCTCAACAGTGGTCTGTTGCCTCGCTGGCAGGTCCAGTCTTTTTCCCAGTCTCCATCCTGGCTAGCTGTTGTGCCTTAGCCCCCTTCAGGCTGTCTTCACAAAGCCAACCCCAGTCCTCTCCCTGGGATCTGATCTCTGAATTCTGAGCCTCAGCTTCCAGCCCCCACCTGCCCCAGCAGGTGAGCAGACAAGCCTCTCAGGCTGATGAGTGATGGTCGGCACCGATCCTCTGTGGGGGAATCTCTCCGCTTTTCCCTCTGCGCCCCTGTTGCTGCTCTCTCCTCTGTGGCTCTGAAGCTTCCCCCTGCCTACCCCATCTCCACCAATGAAGGGGCTTCCTAGTGTGTGGAAACATTTCCTCCTTCACAGCTCCCTCCCAGAGGTGCAGGTCCTGTCTCTACTCTTTTGTCTCTGTTGTTTCTTTTTTCTTTTGCCCTACCCATGTACATGGGGATTTTCTTGCCTTTTTGGAGGTCTGAGGTCTTCTGCTAATGTTCAGTAGGTGTTCTGTAGGAGTTCTTCCACATGTCGATGTATTCTTGATGTATTTGTGGGGAGGAAGGTGATCTCCACGTCTTACTCTTCTGCCATCTTGAAGATCTCTCTCCTACACATGAAAGTAGTTAAGAGAGTAAATCCTAAGTGTTAGCATCACAAGGATAAATTTTTTTTCTGTTTCTTTAATGTTATATCTACATGACATGATGGATATTCACAAATTTAGTGTAATCATTTCATGATGTATGTAAGTCAAATCAGTATGCTGTACACCTTAAACTTATACCGTGCTGTATGCCAATTAGCTCTCAATAAAACTAGAAGACAAACATTTTATGTTATTTCTAGAAACAATCGTATGAAACATTAGTGTTACCATTCCCATTTTTCAAAAGAGAGTCACGAGGAAGTGAGCCGCTAGAAGTTAAATTAGCAAAGATGCCAAGATTAAACACTTCTCTCCTTGTGGTACCTGGGACTCAGCTTACCTCTTTTGGTTCCAACCCCATCATTTTTATCAAGGTAAATTACATTTAATACATTATAATAGTTTACCATATTGGAAGAATACTTTAAAGAAATCATAACAAGTCATGTCCACTCTTTCTCTACTAATAAATCAAAATTTCATCGCAAATAAAACACTTCAGAAAGATTTCTTTTTTTTCCTATTGGAATGAAAAGATTGTTGGATCAGCTGAATGAGGATGATCATGTTTCTATGTTGTTAAAAGTCACAATATTAACCTTTGGATTACCTGGTGAGGGCTGAAATACACAAGGCTTCCACAGCACTCTCTATATGAATCTTTTCTCCCAAATGCTCCATCAGAACAATCCGAGGAACAGCCCTCCAAAGGGTCCTGAATCCCACGCAGGGCACCTGAGAGTGACTTCTGCCTCTTCCCAGGCCGTGGGATCTGTTTCTGGGGTGTTCTTTCAAGCAGACCACATGACAGCACATGCCTGTCATGTTCATCATTTATAGCATCCCATGATTGACCTGCATCAGTGGGAGGAATGGCAGGACAGGTGACCCCAGGAATTCTCTCCCATGCACAGGTCTGAGTTAGAGCTTTTGTCCATGTCTTATTCTTCCTTTTGAGGACTTAATGAATCAATGACTCCAACTACCAGCTACTCTTCACCAGGCCTTCTTTCCAGGTAAACCTAATTAGATCATCTCTAATTACTGTTACTTAGTTTGCATGTTTCTTCTGGTAAGAACTCCATTAGAATTACCCTAAGGCAGAAAGGATTGTTGCACTGTTCTGCTTATTTTCTCTCTCTGTTTTGTGTCTCTCTTTTTCCCTCAGGTCAAACTGACCTGCACCATTTTTCCTGAGCTTACTATTGGAAACCTTTGATACCCTTCCTCCCTCCTCTATAATAGATTTCCCCTTCCTGTCCATGCTTGTGGATTAAATCAGTGTTGGTGGGAATGTAAATTGGTGCAGCCACTGTGGAGAACAGTATGGAGGTTCCTCAGAAAGCTAAAAATAGAACTACCATATGACACAGCAATCCCAGTACTGGGCATATACCCTGAGAAAACCATAAATCAGAAAAGGCATGTGCCACTATGTTCATTGCAGCACTATTTACCAAAGCCAGGATATGGAAGTGTCCATCAATAGATGAATGGATAAAGAAGATGTGGCACATATATACAATGGACTATTACTCAGCCATAAAAAGAAACAAAACTGAGTTATTTGTTGTGAGGTGGATGGACTTAGAGTCTGTCATACAGAGTGAAGTAAGTCAGAAAGAGAAAAACAAATACCATATGCTAACACATATATATGGAATCTAAAA
>RJWK010052303.1:0-15679 GCA_004363435.1 Platanista minor | reverse complement strand
TTGATTCTAATGCTTTTGACCTGAGAAACTGGAAGGATGGAATTGGCATTAATAGATATGTGAGGGCTTCCCTGGTGGCGCACTGGTTGGGGGTCCACCTGCTGATGCGGGGGGCGCGGGTTCGTGTCCCGGTCCGGGAGGGTCCCGCGTGCCGCGGAGCGGCTGGGCCCGTGGGCCGTGGCCGCTGGGCCTGCGCGTCCAGAGCCTGTGCTCCGCGGCGGGAGGGGCCGCAGCGGTAAGAGGCCCGCGTACCAAAAAAAAAAAAAAAAAAAAAAAATAGATATGTGAAAGACTGGGAGAAAGGAAAGGAATATTAGGAACTCAGTTTGGGACATAAGTTTGAGATACTTATTAGACATGCAAGTGTATGTCATATACCTATAACTGGATACCTATGTCAGGAATTTGGGGATAGGCCAGACTATAAATATATGACCCATTAGATTACAAAAGGCATTTAAGGTAATGAGACTGGCTGATTTCATGTAGGGCTTGAATATAAATAGAAAACAGAAAAGGTTCAAGGAGTCTGTCTTTGAGCATGCCGGTGTTTTAAGTCCAGTGAAATGTAGAGGAGCGAGCAAAGGGGACTGAAAAAGAATGTCTATAAAGGTGGAAGAAAACTAGGTAAATAAAGTATCCTGGAATCTAAGCAAAAAGTGCAATTTTATAAGGTAGGGAAAATGGTAAACTGCAATATGTTGCTGATGTGTCAGGTAAGATGTGACTTGAGAATTGACCATTGGATTTAGCAATGAGGTCAGTGATGACCTGTATAGAGCTTTTTGTTGATTGGTGTGGGAGAAAGTTTGATTAGAATGCACTCAAGAGAGAATGGGAGAATAAAACTGGAAATAGTGAATATAACATAACTATTTCAAGGAATTTTGCACTAAAGAAAAAGAAGTGAAATGGGGCATTGTAGGAGAATAGATTCAAGGAGGGTTTTTCTCTTTTAATGGGAGAAATAACAGCATGTTTGTATGCTGATCTAGTAAAAAGATGAATATTTATTATAATTATATAAAGGAAACAGGAAAAATTGCTGGATTGACTTTCTTGTGTAGGTGAAAGGGAGTAGAATCTAGTGTACAACTGGAGACATTCACCAAGTCAGAAGCTTACACAGTTTAGTCACAACAGGAGAAAAGGTAGAGACCATGGAGATACAGACAGACAGGTTGATAGACATGGTGGTGGCAGCTGCTGAAGTTCTTATCTGATCGTTTCAGTTTTCTCAGTGAAAGAGGACACATGGTCATTAGCTGAGATTGAAAACAGTGGAGGAGTTATGGGAGCTGTGAGGAGAGTGGAGAAAATATGTAATTATTGTTCAAGAGGGTGAAGAGAGGACTACCCAGCAGCACAGGAACCCACTTGAGGTTAATGATGATTTATTTCAAAATGAGACTTTTTAGTCTAGTTATATATTCTCCAGCCATATTCAGCTACACAGATACAGAAATAAAGTAGGTAGAATTAAATTTAACCAGGATTGTGATTAACCACATTATGTATGTATGATGTTATGATTTATGATAAATATCTATTTGGTCTTTGTTCCTGTTTCTGGCACAGTGCTCTAAAATCCTTGGAATTTCCTGACAAGAGCAACACAGGTGTCTTTCATTTTGTTAATGAGGTGATTTCGGGGCCTCACCTAAGGATAGGGGCTTCTTGCCAGGGGAACCAACCAGGTGATTAGAGGGTTAGCACTTTCAGCCCCACCCCTCTACTTCTGGGGCAAAGAAAGGAGCAGGAGATTGAGTTCAGTCACCAATGGGCAATGGTTTAATTAATCACACCTGTGTAAGGAAACCTCCTTTAAAAACCCAAAAGGTGGGGGTTTGGAGAGCTTCCGGGTAGGAGAGAGCTCTTGGAGAAGGCATGGAAGCTCCACGTCCCATCCTACATTCCTTGCCCTAGGCATCTCTTCCATCGGATGTTCAGCTATATCCTTTTATAGGAGACTGCTAAGCAGTAAGTAAACAGTTTTTTTGAGTTCTGTGAGCTGCTGTAGCAAATTAATTGAACCCGAGGAAGAGGTTGTGGAAACCTCCGGTCAGAAGAACAGGTGACTTGGGATTGGCATCTGAAAGAGGGGGAGGGGACAGTCTCATTGGACTCAGAACTTACCCTGTGTGATCTGACACTATCTCCATGTAGACAGTGTCCGAATTGAGTTACATTGTGGAACACCCAGCTGGTGTCTCAGAGACTTGCTTGTTTGTGGAGAAAACCTCCACTCATCTGGCGTCAGAAGTGTTGTGAGTGTGGTAGTCGTGTGAAAGTAAAGGAAACTCACAGGGGAAACACAGAAGGAGGAAGGACTGGCTTTTTCCCTATACAGGAGGAAAGAACATTGTTTTTTCCATCCCAGCACGCAAAATTGCATTTGTACTATCATCACCTACGGCTTGTTTAAAAACAAATTCTTAGACTCCACCCCAGACCTACTGAATTAGAAACTCTGAGAATGGTTGTAACAAACCCTCCAAGTGATTCTGATGCCGACTAAAGTGATGGCTACTGGGATGGATAATCTTTAGGTGTTTTTTCACTCTAAAATTCAGTGATTTAGTGCTTTAGTTCAAATTTCCATATCATTGATGAGAATTTGTTGTCAAGACAACCAAGATAAATTAATGTGAAATTAAATTAAAAAAGAGAAGTGGGCTTTTCTTTGTTGAGAGATTTTTGATTACTGATTAAATCTCCTTATTAGTTACTGGTCTATTGAGACTTTCTATTTCTTCATGATTCAGTCTTGGTCGGTTATATGTTTCTAGGAGTTTATCCATTTCTTCTAGGTTATCCTACTATATTAAGAACTATATATCTAGATCATTGGATTTTCCCAAAGAAGTACATTCTTTTAATCTCTCCATAAAAGAAGGGAGTCTGGCAAGAGTTTGAATTCATGACAGTAGCTTGTGACAAGAGGGTATGTGAAATTTCATTTGTTTTTTGATAGTACCTGTAGAGAATTTTATTTTGCTTTTTTATTTCGATGAATTTAAAATATCTAAAAATCTTAATACCTTCCCACGTGTCTAGCTATTAAGGGCTTAGACAGATTCCATGCTTTACTCAGCAGTTTCAAGTGACAGTATATCTACTTTGGGGAAAATAGAATTGTTACAAACACATTCAATATAACTAGTAATAAGAACTGTAAACAACTAATAGAGCTGCTACCTATAAGTGGAGAGTGTGTATGTTTGTTTTCCTGTATTAAGCTGTGATTATACTTCAGTCAAATACAATCATTATGCTTGAACTATATTCTTATTGTATTAGTTTTTAAGATATAATGCATGAATTTCACAAATATGTTTGAAATATACACATCTTATATGGAAAGGCCCTAACTAAATACTTGCATAGAGTGAAATTTCTCATCAAGGTTTAGACTTAAGATTAAAAACTACATCCTTCTCATTTTGATCTCCAGACAAAACCTGTTAACTAGTTTCATATTATATCTGAGATAGCACATTCACTCATCTATACATTTGCATAAGTTAATTCTTCATCAGAGAGCTGGATTTTAAAGGAATTAAATGCTAGCAAGTAAGTCTGACATAGGGAGTGGGCTGGGAAAAGTCTAGAGTAGAGGATAAGTCTGGGAGATATTTCTTGTCAGCAGGCAAAGGACAACACAAGAATACTGTAAGAAAAAGAATAAAGGCAAGAAGATCATCTCTGATATACTTTTGCATATGAAAACAAATATATCTAAGTTTAGATGATATGTAAACAAATATATCTAAGCTTAGATAATATGTAAACAAATATATCTAAGCTTAGATAATATGTAATAATATGTAATAAAAAAACTGAATTAGTAAGTTAAAATCATATCCTTAGTATACAGAAAGGAAAGTCTAGAGAAAATGAGGTAAGTCCATCTACACATTTCTCTTACACATTATCTCTTACATTTTTAATTTTTATCAGCCCTTCTTTAAGTGAGGCACGTGTTCATGGGTTTTAAGTTTGTGAAACTAAAATATTTTAACCACAATCAAGTTAAACTCCTTTCTCTTTCCACTGTAATTTTCTTCCAGTTAAGTGACATTGTAGTGAATAGCATTTCAGGAATCTGGACAAGGGGAAATTAAGATGGGGGTACATCTAGAATTTAGTAGACTTATGTACATGATTCATGATCACTACCATGTCTAGGTTATTGTAAGCCTTCTAGGTGTAGGAATGGCTCCCAGGAAAACTCCCACCACCCTGATGCAACTCAGCATTAATCTGACATGGAAGTGCAGGGCTGAAGATCATATTACAAATTATATATTATGTCAATATTAGAAATATATAGATAATGTAGAAGAAACAAGATTTGAAATTTGAAATGTCTGGATCCAAGAGCTAGTCTGTAGAAAATTCTTCCAAATCTTACAGCTCCCAAGAAACTTGATACAGGTTTTCCAACATGTTGGCAACAAACATAAAAGTTCATATGATATCCACCAATGATAGATGATTGACAGGTAGCAAAGAGAAAAGGGAAGTGAGGAAATAAGACTGGTTGGACCAGAGAGCTGGTGCTGGGAAGTAGCAGGAAATCAGATTAGAAAGGTAGAACAAAGCTGAGCTTATAGAGAGCACTGATTTCCAAGATTTTCAAGAAGTTGCTTCTATGGGTTAGTGAAAAGTATCAGAACATGGTGTATAGAAATTAGGTATTGAAGACAATATTGTAATAAGACCAGTACAGAGGCAATAAGTAAAAGGGATCAGAAAAGAAACGGAAGTGATGGAAGTCACCTAGGTAGTATCGTGGCACTATTAACAGAAATGGGGAAAAGAGCAAGAAGAAATAGGTCAGGGGTAAAGAGAATGAATTTATTATGGAAAATCTTTAGTTTAATCATGAGTTTAAATCTCTAGTTTGATCATGAAGCATGAAAATAATTTTTTTTTTTTTTTACAAAGCAGTGATAGGCATTTCATGTGGCAGGAGTGGTAATTACAGAATAATTTGTAGCTGGTAGCACAAAGCATTATGTAGAAATGAAATACAATTTAAAGTGAGTCTCAAAAAATTAGAGGGGTAGGAAATTTTAGAGGTTATAAATAAGTTAATGGCATAGATTTTGGTCATGGTTTCATGGATGTATACTTGTCTCCAAACTCATCAAGGTGTTTACGTTAAATATGTACAGTTTTTTGTATGTCAATCATACCTCAATAAAGTGGCTTTAAAATTAGAATCTCAGCAAATTTCTCAAAGAATTACTGTTGGAGAGTAAAATTTCTAGGGGCAGAAGGGTGGAGGGGGAGATGGGACAGAGAAGGAAGAATGTTTGCTGGTGGCAGAATTTTCATTTATCTTCCTCTGTATTTGGATTTTTTTACAATTAGAAAATTTAAGCACCAGCATTTGAGATAAAAAAGCATACCACGTCACAATTTTTTTTTTTCTACAAACAAAAACCCCACAGATCTAGGAAGTCTTTTCCAGCTCCTTAACATGGTTTTAAGGCCCTCTAATCTTCCCCTGCCTCAACTAGCACCATTCTACCTCTAGGCTTTGGCTGTGCCATGCTCTTTTTACCTCTAAGTTTTTACTCATGCTGCCTTTAAATTACTCTTAAACATCAGTACTGTGCCCAGCTCCCTTCCAAACCGGTCCCACTTCAGATGGCTGCTGTGTTAGAGAGGTCTTCCCCAAACCCCCCCTCCTATGCTGCGCAGTATTCTTTACTTTCCTTATTGTAATTTTCTGTTTACTTTTGTTCTTCCCTACAAATTATCTGGGAATAAAGATCATTCTGTGTCCCGATCACCATTGTATCCCCAGTGACTAATTAATTAGTATGAGCTTGGGAAATGTATGTTGAATGAATGGATGAATAAATTTCAAAATAGATTGTATTTAACTTTGAGGAAATTGCTAGACTCAGATAAATTTTGCTAGGCCAACTGATAAAAGGTAATTTAACAATGTTTTGATGGGAAAAATGCCTTCAGAGCCTGAGAACATGCCACCCACTTTAGCACTGGCAACAGAAGAGGGAAATGCCTCCGATTCCAAACCTTTAAAACTGGTTCCCATAATCTAGAGCAGTACCAATAGGGCAGGGACTAGTGGAACAGTGGAGGCGAGTGGAGAGTAGATACTGGAAAGAAGGTGAAGAAGGAGTCAGAAAGTGAGATGTGAGGAAGAGGGGACAAGTTTTCTACTTTAAATTTGAATTGGCTGTCATCTCTATATTTTTTCTTTTTTTAATTCTATCAGACTATTCCACTTGCAACCCTTTCTTGTTGTAGTATGTATGTATGTATTGATTGATTGATTGCTACGTTGGGTCTTAGTTGTGGCACCCAGGATCTTGTTGCAGTGCGTGGGCGTGCTGGCTTCTCTCTCTAGTTGTGGTGCACAGGCTCCAGAGCACATGGGCTCTATAGTTGTGGCACTCGGGCTCTCTAGTTGTGGCACATGGACTCAGTAGTTGCCGCACGCGGGCTTAGTTCCCCGCAGCACTTGGGATCTTAGTTCCCTGCAGCACATGGGATCTTAGTTCCCTGACCAGAGATCGAACCAGTGTCCCCTGCATTGCAAGATGGATTCTTAACCACTGGACCACCAGGGAAGTCCCTCTATATTTTCTTATGAAACTCCACGTTCCTTTTTTTTTTTTATTGTCATAAATTATGGCTTCCAATTAGGCTATTTCTCTTTCAGTGGTTAATTATAAAAGAGATCTGAACCTAGACTCATAGTTTCCTCCCTCATAGGTACTGCTTAATAGACTTAATTTTTTTTAGAGCAATCTTAGGTTTACAGAAAATTGAGAAGATAGTACAGAGAGTTCCCATATGCCCCCTTTGTCCTTTCCTCTGTTATTAACATCTTGTATTAGTGTGGTACATTTGTTACAACTGATATATTAACTAACATCTTGAAAGAATGGAATACTGACAAAGAAACTTGGAGAAGATAGCTTCTCATTATCTCTTTTTAAATGGATAAGGAAAGAGTGTGCAAATATTTATGAACCAGATGCCAGAATATTAAGTTAAATCTATACTTATTTTGTATTTTGCCATCATTTTAAGTCTAAGTCTATTTGCTAAGAATGTTGAAGAACTTTGCCAGAATATTAAGTTAAATCTATACTTATTTTGTATTTTGCCATCATTTTAAGTCTAAGTCTATTTGCTAAGAATGTTGAAGAACTTTCTTATAGTACTGAGAGATCCATTAAATTAGTTCCAGACACTTGTTTATTTCTATGCTTGTGGCATAGAAAACCACATTCGTTAGAAAATCTCTTATTAGAAAACTGTCTTTCACTTACAGTTGTAAACTTGTGTATACAGGAGTTTGATTTTTACCTTTAAATTTGTGAAGAATACATGGCACATATTAGGTATCCAATCTGTATAAAAATTTATTGAGTTAAATAATGGATTGAATTAATACTTAAAAATTCATTTTGACCTTACTGATCTGGCTCTCTCTCAACCAGTATAAGAGAATTATACATATTTCCTTAAAATTAGAACTATAATAAAAGATATTTTCTTATTGTGAAATATGTTTACAATTAAAATACAGTGATCCTAACAGATTAACTTTTAAAATACGGTGCATGGGGCTTCCCTGGTGGTGCAGTGGTTGTGAGTCTCCCTGCCGATGCAGGGGACACGGGTTCGTGCCCCGGTCTGGGAAGATCCCACATGCTGCGGAGCGGCTGGGCCCGTGAGCCATGGCCGCTGAGCCTGCGCGTCCAGAGCCTGTGCTCCGCAACGGGAGAGGCCACAACAGTGAGGGGCCCACGTACTGCAAAAAAAAAAAAAAATACGGTGCATGTTATGGGCTGCATTTTGTGCCCCCCCAACGCTAAATTCATATGTTGAAGGCCTAAACTCTATTGTGCCTCAGAATGTGATCATATTTGAGACAGAGCCTTTAAAAAGGTGATTAAGTTAAAATGAGGCTGATAGGGTGGGCCCTTATCCAAACTGTTGAATGCCTTTCTAAGAAGAGATTAGGAAACATGGGGAGACACCAGGGGTACAAGCACACAGAGGTACAGTCACGTGAGAATATGGTGAGAGGGTGGCCAACTGCAAGCCAAGTAGAGAAGCCTCAGAAGAAACCAGCCCTGCCAACACCTTAATCTTGGGCCTCCAGCCTCCAGAAGTGTGAGAAAATAAACTTCTGTTTTTTAAGCCATACACACAAAAAAAATACAATATGTTTATCTGAATTTGCCTCACTAGTAGAGAGCTGACTGTTCTACCTACAGTAAGTTACAATCCATCTATATGAATTTAGCATACCAGTTAAAGAAAACACAACTCTATCTAACCTACCATGTCATATATGTGTTCTTTTAAAATAAAATCCCTTATCCTATATATTAATAAACATTTTTACTTAAGAAATATTTTTCAGATAACTTTTACTCTCTTTTCTATATATGAAAAAACTATTGATAAGAATAAATTTTAAAATACTAAAAGGAATAACAGAAGGAATCACACATCTCTTCTTCAAAAGGAAAAAGACAAGTCAAGTAGGAAGAGAATACAACATATACTTTAGCAACAATACTTATAACGTGGGTCAAATTCTCTAGGCACTAGGATAAAAAGGGAAGAAATTGTGTGGCATGGCTTCAAAACAAGATGGGCAGATTATCAAAGAATTCAGAAAGCCACCTCAAGTCAGACTGCTTCCAACTTAAATCATCTGAGTTCTTTAAGGATGATGTAAAACACTCATAGGCTCTGATCTGGCATGGAACTTTGGATAAATGCTTCAATTCATTAAAAATTTTAAACTTTCCCTTTAAGGCTTTCCTAAATGCTTTTCAGAAACTTATTTCCCAAGGCATTGTTTAGGTTGGGAGTTCCACAATTTATTACCATAGAAATGGTTGACTATTTCACCCTGCAAGTAAGCTGCAATACTTGGGATAGTATATGATTTATAAAATTCTCAATAGTTCCTATTATACAGAATACTTAAATCTTTGCTCCAGATCAATACAAATTAAATGTTTTAAAATACCATATATTTAAATTTGAAAAAATAGCAATGAAGGAATAAATAAAAACTCTTACCACTTGGCAATACCATGACTGGTTCTGTAAATCTTTGTTCATCTGCTGAAGGTAGGTTTAGGGAGATGATTAACACCATTCCCAGACTAGTTCCAACAAACAAACAAGGGGAGATAGTAGAGTCATTTTTCCGAACAAAGGACTCCATGAAGTATAGTGCTGTAATCGCTTCTTTAGAATCTTTGTCAATACTGGAGATGCTAGAGCTTCTAGAGCGATTATAGGAATTTTCTCGATTTTCTATGGAAATTTAAAAACCAAAAATTTAGTTTTAGTGTGTTTCCAGAACAAGTTAAGTCAAACTTAGTACGTGAAAACCAAAATTATGGGGGGTAAGTAGAATTTGATTCGTTGTTAACTGATCTGGAAGGCAGTTTATCCAGTTCACTAGCTTATTTTGAAGATGAACAGACAAGTCCAGAAGTGTAAATCATAAACTTAGGCAGAGCTGGGACTAGACCTTGAGTCTCCAGAGTTCCAGTCCACTGTGTTTTTCTCTCTACCTCACCTCACAAGTTAGTTGAAATTCTATAATCTAGAAAAAAAAGATGTTTAGTCTAAAATAGTTAAGGCTACAAGAACTTCTGGTGCAGTTTTAATTATGCTTCCCTCCTATCTCTCAATTGTTGGAAGTACTTCTAATGATTTCTTGACAATTCCCACTTACAACATTGTGGCTACTTACCTGAAGGGTCACAAATGTTCTGTGGTAAATACATTCCTCTAATTTTGTTATATTTGGAGTAATTAAAATTGTAAAAATTGAACTATTTATATTTACACCAAGACTAAAGAGCAAATGTTATCTCCCTGAACTAGTTACAAGCTGCCTACCTTGAATCCAAATACAGTCTTGGCTTTGCCTAGGGCCAAATACAGAGTTGTAGACAATGGCACCCCATCGATAATCTTTCTGAGAGGGCTTCAGCCCACTTAAAGGAAACAAGGTGGTTTCAGGTTCTCCTGCTCATCAACTCTCACACATGTGTACACTCCAACAAGCAGAAACTCACCACCTCAGGTAAATATTAGGAAGGTTGTATTGTTCATATAATCCCTCCAGAGTACAAGTTCCTCATATTCCTCTTTCTACTGCCTTTCCTCTCCTTTCCTTTTTGACAGGTATAAGTGTGACTCATTTTTATAAAAAGAGATAATAATATATAAGTAAAATAATATACAATAAAACCAAATATAAGTTCCTCAGACTATCCCTTTTTCTACAAACCAAAATATAGTATTCCTAATTTCCCCCTTCTATCCCTCAGCAAGTTTATAAAAATAATTGTTTGTAATAGAATTTAGATCTGAGAGGGAGCTTGGATATAATCTATATATTTTACAGATTTCGAGAGAGACATAGAGTTAAGTAATTTTCCCAGAATCAACAAGTTAGAGGCAGAAATGTCTAAAACTCAAAATTCCCAATTCAATCCAGTGATTAAAAGTACTACTTCCTTTAACCTTTATATTTTGCTTCCATTGTAACATTCCTAGCTAATGTTTCTAGGTTGCTATTCATAGACACCTGTGAGAGAAGATCATCTGGACCAAATTTAGTATGGCATAGTGTTAAAAGAAAAAACTAAAAATTTTCTTTTTTTACTTGGCCAAGCCGCATGGCATGTGGGATCTTAGTTCCCCAACCAGGGATCGAACCCATGCTCCCTCCAGTGGAAGTGCAGAGCCTTAACCACTGGACCACCAGGGAAGTCCCTAAAAATTTTATTTTAAAAATTTGAAGAATAATATAGATCATTACTACCAAGTTTTTTGAGGGGTGGTAATGGTGAATTACTTTATAGCATAGAATTACCATAGCACATTCCTAAGATTTTCCCATTTCTAGTCCCAAAGCTTTTTATGAGCAAGACAATAGCAGCAGTTACAGGACTCCCTTGTGTGTGTGTGTGTGTGTGTGTCTTAATTTTAGGCCTTCTGGCTCTTGTACTTTACTCCCTGCGCCTAACAGTAATTCCATAAGTAAGCAAATAATCCTCCCTTTTTCAAACATACGAAGATGAGATTGCAAACTTTAGAATTTAATGTCTTCCTTTTTTCTTGGTCACATTCACTTAACATTTGAGGAAACTAAGGTTATAAGACATTAAACAACTATCTACAGATAGAGACACTAAGAGGCTTACCACTGAGATGGAAAGAAACTGGGAGTGCAGAGAACAGATTAAGGCATAGGTCTCACTTTGTACAGAGGAGGTGAAAGCCTACCCATAAACAGCCATTCTGGTTTTAGAGATGAAAGAGGTGTAGTGAGGAATGGATTTGGAGTCATGGCCACAGCTCGACCAAGTTCTCAGTTGCTCATTGTCTAGTTGACCATAGGTTTTCGGATCTTTCACACTTGACCACCATCCCTTATCCTCCAGCTCCTGTTACTGTGGTATGTCAAATTTTAATTGTATCCACAAAAATGTGTATGTTTAACTTACCTTCTGTTGTAACTGGCAAAGAAATCTCCATGCAAGCAGCTGACTGTGCTTTTCGAAATGGTGGTCTTCCAGGACCCCAGCGATTTACTTTTGAAACATCAGCACTGGAAAGACGTTTTCCAGAACTGCAACTCTGAGAAGTTGGACTTGTGCAGTGTCCATTTACATGATCTGTACCAAGAGGAAGAAGGCAGCATAAATATCAAAATTAAATCTTAGTATAAAGGAATCTAAGTGTGTAGATTAATAAATGAAGAGTGAGAATTCCTTTTTTCCAAACATATAAAGATGGCTAAGTCCTTGCTATTTTAGTATTTAGTCACAATTTCAATTTTGCCAAAGTATTTTGCCACATTTTTCATGATATTTATTAAATATAAGATTTGTTTTTAAAATTTGACTAGTTAACATAGTTTAAAATTCTATGTCCACATTATGTATTCTGCCATTTAACAGCAATACAAAATAGGTTATAGTATTAGACTTTCTTTTGCATAATTTAAATATATATCTGTTTATATAAATTTTGGAAGAACTTCAAGTGCTTAGAGTTTAAAATATAGAATGGAAGCATTTTACTGTGAAGTTGAGAATGGTACATAAGAATATTGAAAAAAAAAAAAAAAAAAAAAAGGACTTCCCTGGTGGCACAGTGGTTGAGAGTCCGCCTGCCAATGCAGGGGACACGGGTTTGTGCCCCGGTCCGGGAAGATCCCACATGCCACGGAGCGGCTAGGCCCGTGAGCCATGGCCGCTGAGCCTGTGCGTCCGGAGCCTGTGCTCCGCAACGGGAGAGGCCACAACACTGAGAGGCCTGAGTACCACAAAAAAAAAAAAAAAAAAAAAGGAATATTGACTCTACAGCCAGACTGCCTGGGCTCAAATCCCAGTTCTACCACCTACTAGTTGTACAAATTATTGAAGACTTCACATTTTAGTTTCTTCTGTAAATTGGGACTATTATTATCTAGCTCAGGGATTTTTTGTGATAACACATGTCACATGCCAGAATACTTCCTGGTATGTGGTAAACTCTGAACAAAAATTATTACTGTCATTCTTGTTCCAGAGTATTAAAACTGCTCAGGTCTAAGACAAAATAGTACTGTTTATTTAGAGCCTGTGAGTTTAGCTCAGTTCTGGTATAATTTAAAAACTTGGAAATAAGTGCACGAAAATGTTCTTAATGCTAACACACAGAATTTGAAACATAATCTCATAGTTCTACAATATTCAGAATGCATTTTAAAATGTGCTTCTTTGGTTACTCAAAGGACAATAAATAGAGAAGAATCATGTTTAATGTCCATATTGGACATGGGGAACTGGCACTCAGTGTCCACTCCATTATAGCCTTTCGGTATTGAACAATTTGAAAACTTAAAATTATACATTCCCTGGATACCCTTGCAGCTAGTGCAAAGATGAGAATTAGGTTTCAGTATTTAAATGCTCTAGTGTGTTTTACTGTTTTTTAAAAATGAGTTAACATTTATTGAATACTTAAATGCTAGGTATTTTATACACATTACTCATTTAATCTTCACAACAACTATGCAAGGTAGATGCTTTATTATCCTGATTTTCACAGATAAGGAAAATGAAGGTCAGAAAAAAGGGTTCAGAAAATCATCTAATATTACATAAGTAGTATTCACGGAGGCAGGAATCTAATCCAGATCTTTCTCACTTAGTGTCTGTATGCTTAAATACTAGGCCACAGGGTCAGCTAAAATATTTGGTAAGGAGTAGCAATTTTGATGGCATATTTAGTAGGGTTTAGGAGTAGCCTGTATAATGTACATTGAGATCCAAGCCCTTTGGGACCAGTTATCTTCCATATTAACATAGATCTCTGAAATCAGATTTCCCGAATGGAAAGGCACAAATATCACACGATAAGTTAGCTATGGGGAAGCAGAAGTTAAGAGCTGTAGCCTTCCTTCACAAACAAATCTAGTCTTATAAATAGGAAGAACACTGAGGGCAATAGCTGCCACTAACAAAGACTTAGAGTGACTACTTTGGGGGTACAAATTGCCCCCCTCTGGGCATACCAGTTAGGAAAAGTTGCCACTTCCACAGGTGTGAAGCCTTGTTCTAGGGCTTATCCAGAGTAATGTGGGATGGATTACAGTCCTCTTCAAGCCCTCTTATCTAGGTACAAAAGCATGTAGCAGAGCTCTGAGAACAGTAAAATTTGTTCACTTAGCCAAGACTCTGGACTTGCTAAGCCAAGGTCCCTGCCTATCTATTACCATCTTTTGGTGGCTGTTTCATGTAAATATTGTTTCATTTGAGCTCATAATAGGGCAGTATCAATTATTAGATTAGTATGCTGGTCTTTTTTTCCCCCTACCCACTGTATGACCACATTTTCCCCAGCTTCTCATGACTGACTCATGAGGTCTGGCTGATATTACTATACGTGGGTAGCCCAGAGTTTTTGGCCATATTCTTCTGTTTTCAATAGGGCTGATTAACTTAAAGGATTTTTTTGTTGTTGTTGCTAAAAATTTTTAAATATATGGAAGTTAATTTTACTTTTTTTTTTTTTCCAGTACGCGGGCCTCTCACTGTTGTGGCCTCTCCCATTGCGGAGCACAGGCTCTGGACGCGCAGGCTCAGCGGCCATGGTTCACGGGCCCAGCCGCTCCGCGGCATGTGGGATCTTCCTGGACCGGGGCACGAACCCGTGTCCCCTGCATCAGCAGGCGGACTCTCAACCACTGCGCCACCAGGGAAGCCCTACTTTAATTTTTTTTAACCACAGTAAATATTCAAGATAGGTATGAATAGATAAAAACACTTATAAAGAAATTTGGTTATAGCCCGGACACAGTCATTCTGGAAATTTATGATAAAGAAATAATGCTAAATACAAAAGAGAAATAAAAACCTCTATTGATAAAATTATTCAGTATAGTTTAAGTTATAGATAAAAATTGGAAACCAGCTCTCCTTTACAATTCAGCATAAACTTTTAGGTACATTGTGGTATATATCACATAATAGAGTATTATAATCTTTAAAAATGTTTCTGAAATGCTTGTTGAAACTTATAAAATATCTATGATATGTTTCGCTTAGCTCTTGTTGCATAAAAACCACTCCAAATGTTAATAATGTAAAATAACAATCATTTTATTATGCTTACAGATTCTGTGGGCAAGGACTTAGACTAAGGCAAGGTAGGGATATTATATCCATGATGTCTGTGGCATTAGTCAAGAATGCTAGAACGGCTGAGGACTTGGAATCTTTTGGAGGCTTCTTTACTCACATGGCCTGGGCTAGAATGATGCAAAGGTTAAGCTCAGTTGGGACTGTCAATGGTGGCTTCTTTAGAAGGCTTGGGCTTCCTCATAGCATGGTGGCCTTTTTTTACATAGTGGCTCAGGGCTTCAAAATGTCTGGCAAGTGATTTTGAAAATGGGATGGAAGCAATATTTATGCTGCTTTGGTGTTACTGCATTGGAGATTTTACTTTGTTTTGTTTTTGAAAGCAACGTTCCAGTGTCCAGTCACAAGCTTCCTGTATGTCAAGAGGCAGTTGTAGTAGAATGCTGATCTTATAACAATGTGCTCTTCAGTTCAACAATTGATTGGCAGTAGTCTTCTGATTCTGTTTCTAATAGTAGCAAAGTTGTCTGCTTCCCTGGTATGTCTGTTTGGTGGCTTTATTCTGAAAGTCATACCTGTAGGCCAAGCTTAGAGTTTACATCTCCATCTTTCAATGACTTGATAAACACCTAGTTTCTTGTATTAAGTCACTTTCTGCATAATATAAATGGAATGGTTTGTTTCCTACAACTGCTTCCTGGTTACAGTGATGTTTTATCTCAGCTGTAGTGCTCTATGACATTTAGAGAAAAATTCAAACATTCTAAAAAATTCAAACTTAAAACAATAAGCAGATTAAAGCAAATGGGAAATTGATATTCTTTTACAGAACGATTCCCAAATCTAAAAAATTACAAGTTTCTTTAAATTAGCTGATTCTTTTGTATCTTTAAATCAGTATTTGATTTAGTGTATATATTATACAGAGTAAGGTACAATAGTGATTTACTGAAAAATGGCTTATTGACTCCAGTTGAAATTATTTTTAACATAGTCCTTGCCAAAGCTTTATA
>RJWK010052302.1:0-15679 GCA_004363435.1 Platanista minor | reverse complement strand
AAACGTAAAATAGATAGCTAGTGGGAAGCAGCCGCATAGCACAGGGAGATCAGCTCAGTGCTTTGTGATCACCTGGATGGGTGGGATGGGGAGGGTGGGAAGGAGGGAGATGCAAGAGGGAGGAGATATGGGAACATATGTATATGTATAATTGATTCACTTTGTTATAAAGCAGAAACTAACACCATTGTAAAGCAATGATACTCCAATAAAGATGTTAAAAAAAAAAAAAAAAGAAAAAAAAAATTAAAGGAAAAAGATAAGCCAGAAATCCACATACAGGAAGGGAGACAGGGACATATAGGGAAATAAGACTAAGATAATTACTGCCACTGAGGAATAAATTTAGCTTTTTAGGAAGTCAAAACAAAAAGCCATAGGTTTAGAATTTCTCAGCAATGAATAAACTAAATCACGTTAATGAAAGAAAGCCTAAAAGTACATCTTAGAAGCAAATACTACCCAGAATTAAATTATAAGAGGACTCTATAAGATGACCTCTTATTTTTAAAAAAATAAATAAAACATTAAAACAATGTTTTCAACAACTGGTCTTTAGAATTTGTAGAAATATGCTTCAAAATATAATTTCATACATTGACTCCCAGCAAAAGACAACAAAATCCATTGTATTAAAAACATTGGATTTGGCAATGATTTCTTAGATACAATACCAAAAGCGATGGTCCATGAAAGAAAAATTATGTTGGGGTTCATTAAAATGAAGTGTTGGCTCTGCCAAAGACACTGTTAAGAGGATGAGAAGACAAGCCCCAGACTGGGAGAAAATAGTTGCAAAACATGTATCTGATGAAGGACTGGTATTTAAAATATACAAAGAGCTCTTAAAACTCAGTAGTAAAAAAACAAATAACCTGATTAAAAAATGAGCAAAAGATCTGGACACCTTACCAAAGAAGGTATACAGATAAAAAATAAGCATATGACAAGATGCTCTATATCATATGTCATTAAGAAACTGCAAATTAAAACAATAATGAAATACCACTACACATCTATGGGATGGCTAAAATCCAAAACTTTGACAATACCAAATGCCGACAAGGATGTGGAGCAACAGAACTCTTACTCATCACTGGTAGGAATGCAAAATGGTACAGCCACTTTGGAAGACAGCTTGGCAGTTTCTTACAAAACTAAACATACTCTTACCATATAAGCCAGCAATCATACTCCTTTATTTGTCCAAATGGGCTGAGAACATCTACACAAAATCCTGCACATGAATGTATTTAGCAACTTTTTTCGTTAACTGCTAGGACTTGGAAAGAACCAAGATGTCCTTCAATAAGTGAATGGACAAACTATGGTACATCCATACAATGGATTATTATTCACCCATAAAAAGAAATGAACTATGAAGGCGCAAAAAGACAAGAAGGAATCTGAATTGCATAGTGCAAAGTGAAAACTATTCTACCCTCTTTTTCCTAGTTCTCTAAATATTCATGTTTGGTCTCTCATTAATTCCTACTCCTCTTCACACATATTAAATGCTATCCATCAGTTTTTCACCCTTAGTCATTTTGATCTTTTTCATGTACTTGAGCATTCTGTCTTATCTCATACACTTTACTTAACTAACACAAACCTCACCCACTTCACCACCTCCACAATCAATTAACAATGAAACCACAGAGAAAAAAATGTCTACTCTTCTTTCTCATAGCTGCCCTCACAATGTGAGTTAACGTTATCACATTTGTGTGACAAAGAAGTGTTTAAGGGTTTTATTACTATTATTCTTGTTATTATTATTATCTCTTCCACAACCATCACACACAATCAGCCATCAAGTCCTTTTTCAAAATTCCCTGTTCCCTCCTTTTCACTTGCATAGCCTTGACACAGATCTTTACCATCTCTTGCCAGAACTATGGTAATCGCATTCTACTTATTTTCAACCATCAGACATCTTTCTAAATTTAAATAGGATCTTGTGAATTCCCTGCATATCTTCCTTCTTTGACTTCTTGCTACCTGGTCCAAAACACTGTATCATGCTGCATAAGGATTTTTCACAATCAGCTTCTAACATGTCTCTTCAATCTCATGATGCAGCGTTCCCTGTCATGCATCTCAGGCTCTGGTCACATTCCATTCTCTCTATTTGAAATGCCCTTTCTTTTCTTTCTTTTTCAGGAAAATTTCTATTTTTAGTTTAATTATGCAAATGTTAACTACTCTATGAATATTCTCCTCTTCCTTGCAAAGTCTTAATTATTCCTCCTTTGTACTTCTACCTCACTTTGCACATACCTCTTTTATTGCTTGGTATGCTAAGTACTGCCATTTTATTTTACTGATTGCCTTCTCCCAACAGAATGTGAGGTCCTTGAAGATTATGTCTTTTATAACTTTGAATCTTTCTGCCTAATGCAGAATCTTATAAAACTATTCCCTCAATAAATATTTATTGAATAAACACCTAAACAATATCATCATTATAAAGTAAACTAATTCTTTCCAGTTTGTTCTGGCAGAAGGGCATGGATCCAATTCATCTAAAATTCAACAAAGTTATTTAGCCACATATTTAAAACATGACAAACTGGAACAAAGTCATCTTTTACTCTTTAAAATTGAACACCAGGGCTTCCCTGGTGGCACAGTGGTTGAGAGTCCACCTGCCAATGCAGGAGACACGGGTTCGTGCCCCGGTCCGGGAAGATCCCACATGCCGCGGAGGGGCTGGGCACGTGAGCCATGGCCGCTGAGCCTGCGCGTCTGGAGCCTGTGCTCCACAACGGGAGAGGCCACAACAGTGAGAGGCCCGCATACCACCAAAAAAAAAACAAACAAAAAAAATTGAATACCATTCCCACTCATACAAGTTCTATCAATAATTGAGGATCGGAGTTGAAATAAAGTTATAATTCATTCTATAACAAGATCATAGGCTTTGGAGCATAGACACTTTTCTTCTGTGGAATCAGCAGTACATACCAGATCAATAAATGCAGAAAAATTCTTAGCTTGTTCTTAACTGACTTCTCAGAAAGATAAAAATGGCATAACAATGTTCAACAGAACTGATATACTTAAAATATTCTTGTTCCTCATGAAAAATATGAGATTGAAAGACCAAGTCTCGTAAACTGGTAAAATTTGATGTCTAAACAAATAATGGGTTACTAATTTTGTCAAAGGGTTATCTTTTCTGGAAATGTAATAAACTCTCCTTCAAAGCCATCCCTCACAGACAGATGCTTTGTCTTAGTCATCATTAAAGGTCCATGCTGATGAAGGTACATGGAACATATGAGGGGCTTAATGAATGTTAATTGAGTCCATAAATGAAAAAAAAGTGAAAGTAATTATACTTTACATACAAATAAATATGTATCTTTCAAATTAGGGTGTCAATATTTTGGGTCCCCAAAGATCTTCTGAGGTAGCTTTTTTTACTTTATCTTATTTTTCAATAATTCACTCAACAAATATTAAGTCCACATTATGCGAAGTGAAATAGGCCAATAACAAAACGAGTCGTGTATGATTCTACTTATGGGGTACCCAGAAGTAGTCAAGATCGCTGAGACAGAAAGTAGAATGGTGATTGCCAGGAGCTGGGGAGAGCCGGGTGTGGGGAGTTATTGTTTAATGGGTATAGAGTTTCAGTTTTACAAGATGAAAGAGTTCTGGAGATGGATGGTGGTGATGGTAGTACATTATAAATGTATTTGATACCACTAAACCGTACATTTTAAAATGGTTAAGATGGTAAATTTAATGTTTGTGTATTTTACAAGATTTTTTCAAAAACTGGGAAAAAAGTACTGAGTCCTTCTACATTTAAGTACCTATACTCAGCTTTGGAAAAAAAAAAAAAAAATGAGCAAGACATAGTCCTCAAAAAAACTAACACAAACTAGTGAGGGAAAGAAAAGAAGATCAACGCCTGAGATACAGAGCATTTTCTAACGTGTTTTAGAAAACACTAACTAGCCTCTGAGATGCTACCCAAAACAAAGTGGCCCATGGCCTAGAAAGAGAGTGGGAATTGATCAATACTCTGTCTTAGAGATTCGAGATGACAATAGCTGATTACAGGCTCTGAAACAACATGCAGCAAGAAAATACATTTAACTCCAAAGCTCCCAAGCTTATTTGATGAAAATTTTTCTTTGCATAACACCTATTAATATACCAGAGCACACTTTAGAAAGTGAAGCATTCAGAAGTTCTATAAAGCAGGAGATCTCATGAAAGTAGAGAAGGGAAGGACAGAGGAGGGGCCTCTAACTCTGACTGGTGGAGGTGGACGGAGAGGGCAGGGTAGGGATGAACAAGGAAATAGTGGAAACACAGTGGGAAAAACTTCCATACGGAATTCTAGGACGAGAAAAATCAACACCCATTAAGTCTGAAGAAATAATTCATACAGTCATCAAGGTAAATTATGCTTTCATAATTCCTAGTTTACATTCATTGTTAGCCCCTAGGCATACTTTAAATTTTTTGAAACAGAAATATCACTTTGTATGAGAATGTGCAAAGATCTGGAATTCATTTTCAATTCCACCTGGAGCTAGTTTAATTCTCTGATAACCTTCACAAACTAGTTCTAACAACTGTACCTTTACCCTGTCTCTAAGAAGTGAACCCTTATAAGCCAAGTTTTAGGCTTGGCTATTATTTTATCACTTGTGTCTCAGAACTTGTCATGGTGACTTTGTTCATATCTTAAGAGGATTTTTACTTGCTTGTAATGATGGTACCTTCCCTAGCACTTTTCTATCCAAATTCTGCCCTAGGGTCTGCTATTCAGCCCCATGCAAGCTCAACCCTGCCTCCTACAAATGGACATTTCTACCTGCCTAGATGGACGTTTAGTTCCCTTTTGTACATAGACTCTTGCTTTGCTTTGTTCCACTTATGTATGATGATATTCTGTATGATGCTTGTGGGTCTCCCTAAAGCACAGAAAAATTTGGTGTCATGTCTTTTGTCTTGGAGTGTCCAGGTTAAGAACAACTCAGAACCTCAATTACTCATGCCCATAGTAGCTCCCAGTTCTCACCTCTCTACCCATTCAGCAGGCTGATAAATGTAACCTGCATTTTTTTTTTTTTTTTTACCTTTTAAAGCTTCTTATACCGAATATATCATTAGAGTTGTTCCTTGTCCTGCTCACAGACTGCCTGGGAAGAGAGACACTATCTTCCAAGCCTGCCTTTCCTTGCTGAATACCAAGAACACATCTCTGTTTTTCCAGAATTTTATTGCTAACTGTTATGAGGAAACTAGTGGAACAAGTGAAAAAGAACAAGCATGGAAGAGTGACAGTGTTTTAAAAATTCTTACAAAATTCTTAAAGTCATAGTATTGGCCTGCAGAAAATAATGCCACTTATGCATACTTTGTATAGACCATCTGCACACATATCAGAGAATAAGCACATATTTTGCATACCTGGAAATCAAATCTATGTAAATGACTGGACTAAAGACAATAGAAGAAAACAGGTTATCAATAAAATACAGCCATTAAAAGGTGGACTAATATTAAATCTTTTTTTTTTTTTAGCATCTTTATTGGAGTATAATTGCTTGACAATGTTGTACTCGTTTCTGCCGTATAACAAAGTGAATCAGCTATATGTATACATATATCCCCATATCACCTCCCTCTTGAGGTTCCCTCCCACCCTCCCTATCCCACCCCTCTAGGTGGTCACAAAGCACCGAGCAGATCTCCCTGTGCTATCTTTTACTTCAGTGGAGGTTTGTAAAGTCTGAGTGTTCAGAAAGAACACAGAACATTTCTTACAAAAGTTAAAATAAAGGAAGAAACTTAAACCAAGGTACTTTAAAACTGTTCCTGTGCGTCGTGAATACAGCCATTTGTCTCTCCATCTGTGTGTGAGTGTGCACACCTTATTACAAAGCAAGATTAACATCCGGAGAAAGACATTTTATCATATGTGGCATGGAGTTCAGAATTTATCCCTCTGATATTATCTAAAATCAGAAGAGTGTAGCCATGTTTGTTTCCTGCAAGGCTGGATTTGCATAAGGGATGGAAGCAACAGAACCCTTGGGTGTAATAAAATTTATCCTCTAAAAGTCAGGACTTTAGTAAACCAATGATTTTAAATCTCCTATTCCAGGAAAAACCTTAGTCTTTAGAAGGCACACTCCAGAATGTTCTCAGCATCCAGTTAAATCCAACCATTTGCCTTTGGACATTCAGAGTTAAAACATTCCGTAATTTCTGATTTTCTAATATCACTTGTGTTGAACAGAACTAATTTATCTGGACCAGTTCTTAGGGACAGAATTTATGGGTGTTATATACCAGGCCATCAGATGAAAGAACAAATTCAATAAGGAGTCATTCCATGAGAAAAAAAATTATAAAAAACAATGGTTATAAAGAGTAAGAGTTCATGGGAGTGAAGATCATCAAAATCATCTTGAAAACCTGGGACATCAAAGAAGAGACCTATGTAATGGGAGGAAGGCTGGGGAAGCAATCACATTGACAAGCTGGATAGTACACAGTTTTACAAAGAAATTGAAGAGGACGAAATGTCTCAGTGTTCTCAAATGAGTAAATCCTGGATTAAATACTTGGGAACAGATTATTTAAGAATATTTATTAGTGAAAATGCTCCCAAGTTGAGAGAATTTATGTTAAGATTAATTTGTAGATCCCAATCAGCATTTGGAAGCTATAGGAGACCTTCCTCACTGGGGTCCCTATACTCATAAGACTCCTGCCACGGAGCCAAGATACAGCCTGGAATGCATGCAAGCTCCCTATCCATGAGGGTTCCTGTGGTTTGCGTGCTCTGTCTTTGTACTTTACACATACCTCAGTCCAAAATAATATGTTGGGTATAATCTCAAATTTAGATAATTTCTCTATTTTCCCTAAAAATGAAATGAATATGAGAACACCCTAAAAAAGATACATTTCAAGTTCTGAGCTGATAGAATTTAAATCCGTCTGATCACGTTAACGCGGAAAAAATGTAACAGCTTGGTAGTAGATCACCTACTGTTCTGCTCTTCAAGGAATTTTACGTGAAGCAACAAAACTGTTTACTCATTTGAACACCACCCCCCCCCAAATTAACCTATAATGGCCCTTTTGGGATAAAACTTCCCACCGGTTTTCTTCTAAGTTCATAATGTAAGATGTTTGTCCAATGCCAAGAGGATCTACAGAGATCAGGCGTATCGGTTTGCTAATTTCTGCATAGATAATACTAGAAATATGACAATAACATCATTACTGTAATTTTGAAAAATGTCTTCTGAGTCATCACGTTTATTTCTAGGAAGAGGGTAGAAGAAAATAGTTTAGGGAAACTAAAGTAGTAAAAAGGTTATTATTCATATGTCAAATGTGACAGCTTCTTAAGGCCTGTAAATGATTTTAATTTACATTATAATTTATTATAATTCTGCAATGAAAACTATGCACAGTGATGCTTAGAAAAAGAGAAAGGCAATTACATTATTGTCAACTAGAGTTATAGGGTAGCAGAGTGGGTAGCAGTGTTGATTCTTATGTGCTAACACAGGTGTTTAGGGAATTTCTCTCACCCACTATGCCATTTTATGAAGGATATTTAAGAAATGAATAGGCTTCATTCAACTCAGCAAATAGTAAATAGTAATGACGATAATAATAGCAACAAATTGTTAAAGGATTAAAACAAAACTCCTTAGCATGGAGATACAGCTCTGGCTCCCCTCCATTTCTGACCCTCCTGACTACAAGCCTGTGCCCCTGTCGCCTGACCTCCCATCCTGCTGTATGGTCCCTGTACCTGCTCCTTCATTTGTCTCGGCCACACGTGCCCTCCTTCATCTTCCGACACAATCCATCAATTGCCTCCCTATTGAATCCTCCTTGATTCTCCCAGGCAGAGGGAGTTGCTACTTCCTCCAAGCTCCCATAGGATAATAGATTATAAACCCTTGGGGAAAAAATTGCATAATGATTACATCACCATCCTCTCAATAATTCTAGCTAAAAATACCTCAGTTGTTTTTCCCATTTCCCCTTTTGTTTCTCTCCTACACCCAATTTAATTTTTCATGCAGTCCTGCATTCAACCAACATTTACTGACTCCAATGCCTAGATGTTCTGAGATATGTGCTGTCCTCTGCCCTGGGTCAGACCACACCTCTTACAGTGAAGACACTCATAGCTTTCTCTCTGTCCTCCCTGCCTCTCAACTCCCCACCCACTTTCCAGGAATCCACTAGTCCAGTCATCACTTTCATAAAATAGATTTGCTATCATTTCGATTTTCAAAAATGTTTAGTTCATTATTATTCTCTAAAAAAATTGAATCAAAATTCCTCAGCAGAGAACAGAGGGCTGTTTAATGATCTGGTCCTGAAAGCCATAGGGGCTACATCCAATCCTAATCCATCTACTCACTGCTCCCGGACCACCCTACACAAGTTCACACCTTTTATTCTTGCTTACAGGCACCCCGATCTGGGCTGCCCTTTTCTCTCTTTCATGCTATCAAAATTTTGTCTTTCTTCAAGACCCAGATCAATGCTCGTTCTCCCACTAAGCCTTTCTCTTCATCCACAGTCAAAATTACACATTCCTTCTTCTGTATGCTCACAAAGCTTCATCATTTCCTCTTCTCAAATGTACTTTCCAAGCCTTGTATCATGTTATTTGATAAATACAATAAAATACGTCTACATGCCACACCACCTTCCTCTTGACAATTAAGTATTGTGTTCAATAAAAATTAGTGTTTAAAAAATGGTTACTGTAGGTGCTTCCCTGGTGGCGCAGTGGCTGAGAGTCCGCCTGCCGATGCAGGGGACATGGGTTCGTGCCCCAGTCCAGGAGGATCCCACATGCCACAGAGCGGCTGGGCCCGTGAGCCATGGCCGCTGAGCCTGTGCGTCCGGAGCCTGTGCTCCACAATGGGAGAGGCCACAACAGTGAGAGGCCCGCGTACCGCAAAAAAAAAAAAAAAAAAAAAGGTTACTGTAAATATTACCAAAAACTTTGATCATTCTAAAAGTTAAAAAAAATCAGATTCTGAAAAAGTTATAATAAAAAAGAGATTAAATGAAGTCTTTCAACATTAAAGTGTTTCAGAGAAGAACTGACATTTAATTTACATAGGAGTTGCTGTTCCAACAGGGCAGAGAGCCCTCTTCCTAAGAAAGATTCTTAATTCCAGGCAAAGATAGACTTCCCCTCAAAGACAGATACACAAAGATAGAAATAGAGAGGTACACACATATACTACTATGCACTGACATGTATATTTTATGTATGTATATTCATGCAGATCCCAGACGTATAATTCATCCCCTCTGGAAAATCCACACTCACCTCATCTCATTTCTATTAATGGAATCAATCAGGAGCTGGGAGGATAGAAGCAAAGGCTCTTGACCACAGGGCAGCTTTCCTGAATATCTGACTCTGGTGACTAAGACAAGCTCAGCATTTCCTTCAGATTGACTAACCTTTAAGCAGGTTCCTTCTTGACTATCATTCCCTGAACCCCCTTTCTTTAGATAATTTACTTCGGAAAACTTGCAATTGTAAATTCTTTCTCTCCCCTTTGAGATGAAATCTTTTTCAGCCTCTTGCCAGTTTTAAAACCCAGGACCTTGAGGACCTGAGAGGCATCCCTTTGAAATGTAATCATCTAGGAAGACAGCACCCCTATCTCCCAGATTCTGTGGGAGAATAGGAGCCTAAGTTAGATAAGTGTCAATCAGCAAACACAGATATCCTAGTCACATTGACAACGTCCCTGTAACATCCTCCAGGTCATCCTTCCATTAGCACTTACCCTAGTGCTTCAAAACTCTCTGCCTTTTGTTTCAGTGGAGTTGAGTTCAGTCTGCCTTATGTCAGTAGTCTTGACCCCTATTGCAGTAGTCTTGAATAAAGTCTTCCTTGCCTGTTTAACTTGTCTGGTGCAATTTTTCTTTGACTTGACAAGCTGAGCAAGCTAGTGCATTGCTGCTGACCATTTAAGTCAGGCGAGTTTCAACGTGTCATCCTCTGTCATCCTTTGACAAGAGTAAAACTGGGATGACAGGTGGTTGATGTCCGCACCTCTACGATCCTGTGGTCATATGCAAAGGGTAGATAGGAGAAAAGGAATCCTACTTATTGATTCTAGAGATTAAATTCAATTGAAGAAATAGTCTTAAATAAATAAATGCAAATTTATTCTGAAAGAATCAGTTGTGTTCCACTTCTCCCGCTAAACCCCTTAGCGCTGTAAATATAACCAATCATTTCTTATGATGATACTGCAATAATTGTTCATGTCCAGGTGCTTTGTTTACTCTTGACTAGCTTTTACAGCTTAGGGAAGAGAACGGCACCATTCATTTAGACAGCATAGCTTTGTGACTTTTTAGCTTATCCATGAATCCACAAATTAAGGTAGGTACAAACCGTCTGTGGCTGCCCTTAAACAAGTAATGTATCTGCACTTCTAGGATGTATTTTTCCATCCATTCCATTAGAATATTCTAGCCCATTTTCTTCCAATGTCTACTGTATCAAACAAAGAGGAAATAGTAAGCTATGAGAACAGGTGTGTCAATACAAATTGACAGCGATTCTTCGGAGTGCAGGGATAAAGCCAACAAAAAAGATGGAGACAAAATACACTCAGAGTGACATTCAAGAATTCACAAAGACATGTTCTGTGAATCATTTTATGTAATGTATTTGACTCAGATATACTCTTCTCTTTTAAATCATTCTTTGAATGGTTCTCCCTTTGGACATTTCAAGATAATTTAGCTACAAAGCACTATACACAGAGGTGACAATTTGTGATTTATTGCTTATGGTGCAAAGAAGGTAAATATATAGAGAAAAGGTCATTATTGCAGTTTGGGAAAGCAATCCACAAAAGGTTTCCTGTACTTTTCATCTGAATTACATATTTAAACTGGACTACAAAAGGGATTCTAGGTTGGGTTAGGATTTTTTAATTTTCATTCTATTTCTTTTGAATTTTAAGTAAAGTTCTCATGATAGGCCTTTTATCTTGTCAGAATTCAATGCTAAAGACATATGCCTAATTCAAGTAAGTGTAACTTTGGAAATTTTAACCAAAAAAAAGTATATGCCAAAGTATTAATAATGATTATCTTTGGCTAGTGAGGCAATAGGAAATTTTATATTTCTTTCTCTTTGCTAGTTTTCCTTTCTAATTCTTCTGTATTAAATATAGGTCAATTGTACAATAAAAAGCTAAATACGCTCAAATAAGTTAGCAGAGGGTTATTCACCAAAAAAATTTATGAACATGTTCTAAAAGTTCCCTATAGAATTCCATTAAACTATCAACTTCCATTCATTATTTAATATATGAATTATCTTGGTTAAATTTGCTTTGCACACTGGATTCACAAGGTCACATTATTTTCTACAGAAAACAGGGTATAGTAGATACTTGATACACAATACTCAGACACTACCTTGAGTTGTGCAAAATGAGAGTGATTTTGAAGATATGAACTAATTTTTCAAAAGTGGCTTAAAAATCCCACAGTGGTTCTCCACCGTGGCCAGAAGGAAATTCAACAGTCATCACATGGGCCCGCAGATTGTGGGTATCATAATAATGATAATAAAAACAGGTGCTAACAGTCATTGAAAATACTGTTTCACATGTTATGCTAAGTATTTTGCAAGAATTAACTCATTTAGTCTTAAAAACTGTCCTCTGCCATAGGTATTATTATCCCCCTTCTTCAGAAGCAGACTCAAGCCAGAGGGGTCCAGGCGATCCCATGTCATTTGTCAGCCAGAATGAGATTACTGTGGCTCAATAACAACTTTTATTCTAAAATTTGTCAACTCTGGACCATGGTTACAAAATGAGGAACAAAGGGGTGCTCTTAGAAAATGTTTTCTTATGAAAAAGAACACTCTGCTAAGAGATGCACTTAGTACTACCCAATATTCATACTTAGATCTCAAATGTTAGGAAAATACTGGGGGCTAACAGGCTATTTATCTTGTCAATTTGTTAAGAAGATATGCTAAATTGTATAGTATTTCACAGTGTACAAATCACTGTCATATGCATTCATTCCTTTATTCCTCACACCAACTACATGAAACAGGAATTATTTTACAGTGGAGAAAACTAAAACTTATAGATTAAGTGATTTCCCAATGGTTATACAACAGAAAAGCAGGAGAGCTGACACTTAAATCCACGTTCTTCTGTCTTCTGTTGGTGTTTTCACTCTAAGTTTCAAAAACTAACATTTCCCTCTAATTCACTATATTATTATCAGTAACCAAGGAACAAAAGAACCACGGTTTGGGAAAGAAGTAGTAGTGCTCATTAGATTGCTTTACTTGTCAAAAGCCAATGGCATCATGTCAAAATCACCTTCAAGCAGATGTCACCTCCCCCACTCTCCCATCGATCCACACCCCGACAGGGCTTTGGAAACTGGAGAAGTCACACAAATGTCCAGTGGACAAGGTAGATGCCACGCTGCCAAGGGCAGCTCCTCCTTAAATACTGAGCCAAGCATGGTATCCAGGATGGGGGAATTTAATTACCTTTCTATATTATGCATATTCTAAAAACAGAAGCTGTGACATCTTCAGGCTAAAGCTCCGACGGACACATTTCCATCCCAAACTGCAGGTTTCCACTTTGTCTGTTGGGTCTGAACACTCAGTGTGAAGCTAACCACCAAAGAAAGCCATTTGGGGAATAGCTGGACAGCAATGAAGCAGACAGTGAGGCCGGAGTGACATTTCAGCAGCTACCTCACAGCAGTCTCTCCATAAGAACTTTTATAGCCTTAGGTCAAGGCCTGTTCCAAATCCAGGTCACCAGAGCCTCCTAAGTGCCAGCTGGATTGAGCTCTGAGATTTCACATGTGTCACTCACAAAGCAGCTAGAGTGCAGTACAGTCAGAGAAAGATTTCATTAGGTCTCACCAACAATATGCAGTGTACTCAAAGCCACCAGAAAACATAATTTTATAACTGGTAGAAGATGGAAAAATAAAATAAATGCAGCACATGCTCTAAGGAATTTTAAAGGCATGGCAAAAGGAAAACTTCCCAGCTCCTTACTGGATCACATGGGACCTCTGTTATTCTGGATCTTATCTTCTTTTCTGACCTCCTTGTCCAACCCTCCTGGACTCCATGCTTTAGCCAAATGAATATTCCTTTAGTTTCCACTTTTTTTCCTGACATTTCCTTTGCACAACTTGCGTAACTTCTGCAGCGCAAGTACATCTTACGCGTTAGCTCTCTTATGAAATCCTCATTTATTTTCCATTTTCAATTTTCTATCCCACGTACAGAAAATTCCCAATCTCTCTGTACTCCTCCATATCTCCTGGGAAGAACTTCTCTTATAGTATCTGTCACATGAAATCATCATCACTTGTTTACATGTTTGTGAGCATTCCACTTAACAGTAAGTACCACTAAATGATAAGTTCCTCACTGATGTTATATTCATCTTTGTAGCTCCAAGGCCTAGGAAAGTGCCCTGTGTTGAATAGAACTGGTTGAAGTGAAAAAATGAATAAATAAGTCACGTACACACAAAACCTTTTTATCACTTTAGTGGTTAAAAGCACAGGTCTGAAACCAAAATTGCTTAGGTTCAGAACCTAGCTCTACCACTTAGTAGCTCTATGGTCTTCAACTAGTTATTTCACCTCTCTGTGCCTGAGTTTCCTCATCTGTAAAATAGGCTACTGTGTGATTTCAATGAGCTAATAATAATATATAGAAAAACATTTAATACATAGCAAGGCACCCGGGAGCTTGTTGATAAATGTTAGCTATCATCATCATATTCCTACAATACGGCAGCGTAACACAGTGGCCAAGATTGTGAGGTACACAATACCATAGGCCTGAATTCAAATCACACTCCTCCACTTACAAGTTATGTGGCCTTGGGAAATTTGCTTAAAGTTCTTCCTACTTTGGTTTTCTAATCTCTAGAAAAAGGATAATAATAGTGTCTGCAGCATAAAATTTTTCAGAAAGTTACAATTAAATTATGCATGTCACTAACATAGAGTCTGGCACACGGCAAATACTCCATAAAAGTAAGCTACCCACTACTGTGATTTGTCATTGTAAATCAGTATCAGTATAAAATTCCTTGGGTATTGCCCCAAGATAGACACCCTCACCTACCTGGCACTTGTATTTGTATCTCATTAGCTTTGCGGAGGGAGGTGCAAAATAAAGGCCCTGAAGAAACAGGAAGTGTGTCATCTTTGAGACATTAAGCAAGATAAGTTCATGCCCCCAGTTCTAGTTCTCCAGGAAACAGGATATGACATTTGCTGCTTTTGAACAGGTTAGGACACAGTTATTTGTGCCAGCCGTGGGCCTGCTTGCCCTTAGGTCCATTTCCAACCTTCCCCCTGTACTCTACATACCATATATGGCGAGTGGGAAAACTAGCTCTTGAAATGGAGAGAAAGTGGCAACAGATTGGAGAGTGAGAGAAACAGGGTATTTCTCCTCCTTACTCTGCCTAGGGCAGCTTTACTTCTCCAATATGGTTCCATTTCCCACCAGAGAGGCCCTTTCTGGTCCCAGCTTCTTTTGCCGTGACCCAGGTCCCTGAGGACCTCTCTTTGTCTCTCCAGCCTAGGGTAATGGTTGTTGTTGCTCATTTCTGGATTTCCCTACAGTTCCATATATAACGCTCAGCTCAACACATCACCGGTGTTAACAATTCCCTGCATTTATTCCCCTGTGGTTTCTATTTTCCTAGCTAGACCCTGATTGATCCAGTCATCTCTGCCTCTTCCTTTTCTGCCTTTAATTTGATTGGTTTAGAAAGTGCCTGCTTAATCAGTATCAGTGTAAAATTCCTTGGGTATTGCCCCAAGATAGACACCCTCACCTACCTGGCACTTATATTTGTACCTCATTAGCTTTGGGGGCGGGGTGCAAAATAAAGTCTCTGAAGAAATAGAAAGTGTGTTCTGTTTTGCCTTCTTTCACGCATACATACATGCATACCCATCCTCTGTGCTGCTGTCTCCTATTTAAGAAATAAAGGCAGGCTTCTGCGGTCTGGAAGAAACTGGTCACATGGGTTGATTCTGAAGTGACTTTATCAACCAATGCAACAGCTCTTGGCTCTCAACTGGGGGATATTTTGCCCCTCGTCCATCTATAGGGAACAATGTCTAGAGACATAGTTGGTTGTTACAGTTGGCCGGGACAGGGTTGGGGGGAGGTGCTACCGTCACCTAGGGTTTAGAGGCCAGGGATGCATGCTGCGAAACATCCTACAGTGTACCAGAAAAGAATTCCCAGGCCCAAAGTGTCAGCAATTAATTGACAAACTCTGATTAATGATACAAAACTCCACACTTCCCCGCTGCTAGATGCTTGCAGTAGCCTCTGAGCTACTGCAGGTCACAGGGACTACTTGGGATGTAAAACTGTTGCCAGTGATCACATAGCAGCGATCTTGCCCATTGCTGTCAGTTGCTGTGTACAGTTCATATTAAATGATTTGCATACACTTGAATTTCACTACAGATTTTTTTGTTTTGTTGATATGCATACTGAGAAGACAAAAGAGCAGCATGTATCAAAAGACAGTGAATTTTCAGATAGGGATCTTTGTGTTAAATAATTTTTTTTTTTTTTTTTTTTTTT
>RJWK010052301.1:0-15680 GCA_004363435.1 Platanista minor | reverse complement strand
CCCTCCCCCTCCTCCCTCTCTCTCACCCCTCCATCTCCTCCCTCCCTCTCTCTCCCACTCCCTCTCTCCTAACTAAAATTCTTTCACTTCCCAAATAGAACATAAGCTCCATAAGGGTATGGACTTTGTTTTGTTTACCCCTGCACCCCCAACTTCTAGTACAGTGTTTGGCTATTGAATCGATGAATAAATAAGTGAAAGAAAATACCAAGGTACTATTCTCTGTACTAGATACTGATAATTTTAAAATTAGTTACTGAGGAGAATTCTTCCCCAACCATTGTTGGCTCTGACCAGTATGTGTGATGTGTTTGAATTTTCAGAGCTAATCTCAGTGGTAGGAATCCTAGTGTTTACTCTTGGTCAATTGTTTATATAAACTTTTACTTGTTTTAGATAGTGTGGGGCTTAAGGAGGGGGGAAAGTAGTTTGTAATGGAGTTGTACAAGGGGGAGCTGATCAGTACCAGGTGAAAATTTAAGATTACACAGGGTAATAAAATGGAGGAGGAGGTATTGGAATAGGAAGTTGGACTGAAAAATTCTTATAGTTCAGAGGCTGTAAATATGTCAAAGGTTTTTGAGCAAGACAGTTGATAGGTAAGAAGCTTAGGGAAAAGGTGGGAGAGATTCATAACCAGAAAGATTGGTATTATTTGGAGTATTATTTGGAGGAGTGGCAGGCTGTATAGGCTTGTGGCCAAAAAGCCACAAATCATATTTCTGTTGTCTTTGTTTATAATCTTTATTTAAAATCTTAATTATCCCTTTCAGTTTCTCAGTCATTCTTTCGGTTTACCTCTCATGCTTTTGTACCCGCTTGATGTCACTACCCGTACTTCGTGCCCCTTGGAATTATGGTATCTGTGAGCACAGACTCATCATACTCTGCACAGGCCAGAAGTTCCATTGTAACTCCTGGCTTGTCCCAGGAGCACCCTGCCAGTAAAATGTAATCCAGACATACTGAAAACTCTCAAGTATTATTAAGAACTATTTATGTTGCATTCAAATAAACTTTTAGTAAAAGAAATAAATGCAGACTTACCACCTTTTTTTTTTAATAATATGTATATTTTTATTTTGCCATCCATCAGTTTTGCTAATTTATCCAAGATCCCCATGGATACCAAAATCTTCTGAGGCTCAAGTCCCTTACAGTTGGCCCTCCATATCCTCAAGTTCCACATCTGCAGATACCATCAGTCTTCTAAATAGAGCTACATAGGAAATCCATGGTTTTGTAATTAATAATTTCACACACACATAAATATTTGAATTTGAGATTCTGTATGTTCAAAGCTTACATTTTTGAGTACTTTCTAGCCCTATTTAATTTTGAGATAATTTTAACAGAAGAATATTTTTTTCATATTTCCAGTTTGGGGGTAAGTTTCTAAAATCTCTGAAGATAACATACTAGATTTTCAGGTTTTTTCAACATTGCAAGGAAAGTGAATCTTTAATTTACACAGATTTTGTGCTTCAGATTTGATTTTTATTTGGAGAAGAAAGGATGGGCCTGACTTACCAGCTTTTACCTTTCCTTGTTCTACTTATTTAGATGAAAATCCTATCATTTTATGTAAACGCATCAGCTTTTTTTATAGTGCTATGAATAAACTGGTTTGTGAATATATTTAAGAAAAACAGTAAACAAAATAGTCTATACTTTTTATGTTGTGGCAGTAGGCTTTATTTCAGTTGGTTTTTTTTATAGTGTTATAATTTTAAGGTTTTATTGATTAAAGAATGGTATTTTACATGTAGTAGATAATTGTTAAGGACTATTTCTAATTACATTAAGTTCAAATGATGCATTTTAACCTAACATCTTTTTTCTTCTCAGTCTGTAAGACTTGTATTGTCCAGCACTTTGAAGACAGCAATGATTGTCCAAGGTGTGGCAACCAGGTTCATGAGACAAACCCATTAGAAATGTTGAGGTACGTAAATGTATTTTTAGTTCAACTAACTTAAATTATATAAACTCTTAATTTTTATTATGCATCATATTTGTTAGCGCTTTGACTTAGTTAATGTAGGTTTTATGATTTTCATTTTAAAGCATTTTATTTCAATTTAAAGTATTTTATTAAGAGGACATGAAAAACAAGCCTGTGCATATTAAATATTTAAGAAACACATTTCCAAGTTAAAAATTATAACTTTATCTCAGGCTCTAAGTTACTTTAGTTGTAGTTATTTTCAGTATTTTAAATTTATTTTACTTTTGCTGTGTTGGGTCGTCGTTGCTGCATGCAGGCTTTCTCTAGTTGCAGCGAGCGGGGGCCACTCTGTTGTGGTGTGTGGGCTTCTCATTGCGGTGGCTTCTCTTGTTGTGGAGCACGGGCTCTAGGCACACAGGCTTCAGCAGTTGTGGCTCACAGCTCTAGAGCATAGGCTTGGTAGTTGTGGCACACAGGCTTAGTTGCTCCGCGGCATGTGGGATCGTCCCGGACCAGGGCTCGAACCTGTGTCCCCTGCATTGGCAGGAGGATTCTTTTTTTTACATCTTTATTGGAGTATAATTGCTTTACAATGGTGTTAGTTTCTGCTTTATAACAAAGTGAATCAATTATACATATACATGTGTTCCCATATCTCCTCCCGGCAGGAGGATTCTTAACCACTGTGCCACCAAGGAAGTCCCCTATTTTCAGTATTTTAATATTCTACAAAATACTCTGTATTTGCTGAGCTACACAGTAGTGGAAAGAGGGCAGACCTGATGGTCAGGGAGACTAATCTTGATACTATTAATTTTAAAAAATGTATCATATATTCAAAAAGAGTGTACAAACATTTATGTAAAACTTAAAAGAATTTTTAAAATGATGAACTTTTTACCGTTTACTTAGTGGTATAATCATCATACCGAATAAATAGTAATAATATAAAGAAGTATAATCATATATTTTTAAAGATAGAAGTGCTACATAAGATCCTAATCCAAATCCTTTTTCAAGATTAGAAATTGAAATTTATAGAAGTGACACAACATTGCCTAAGGTCCTAGCAAACTCAAATGTCACTTCCCAGCTACAAGCCAGGTGTCCTCACCACTAAGCCCGTTTTCTTCCCACTCTTCCTACCATAGCTCTACCGTAGATCAACTGTGCAATCTCAAGAAGGTACCCATTGAAAAACAGAATTAGATATTCTCTAGAGAGCCCTTATTAACTTCATTTCTATGTGATGTTTGCCATCATTCTATAAGTCTGGATTTGTAAGTCTTACATTTTAGACTTTTTTTCTATGTTAGTGCCTAGAGTTGGAATAATTTGTCTATAAGTAAATGTCTGGCCCATTGGTTTTCAAAGTGTGGTTCCCAAGCCATTAGTATCTTATTAGAAATGACAGTTCTTGGGCCCCACCTCAGACCCTCTAAATCAGCAACTCTGAGAAGGTGCTGCAAGTGAGGGGCATCAGGGGTGTGAAGGGAGGGACAGGAGCCAGTTTTAAATAAAATGGTGAGGATAGGCCTCATTGAGAAGGTGAGATTTGAGCACAGAATTGCTGTCTCTGAGGGAATTAGCCATGCATAAATCTGAGGAAAGCGTGCCTGTTCCAGGTCAGGGGAGCAGCCAGTGCACACGGCCTGAGTCAGGAGTAAGGAGGGCACCTGCACCTTGTCGGAGGAGCAGCAAGGGAGTCTGGGTAGTGGGCCAGGCGATTGTGGACCTGATCTCTGACCTGAGCAATTAGAGAATGGGGTTGTCATTAACTGAGATAAGGAAGACTAAGGATAGAGCAGGTTTGGGGGACAGGTAGATGGGGAGTTTGGATTTGGACAAGTTGAGTCTGTTAATCATTTCAGAGAAGAGAGAAGTTGGCAGGTGAATATACAAGTCTGTGATTCAAGGGGAGAGGTCTGGCTGGGGTTAAATATCTGGTAGTCCTCAGCATGTAGACAGTATTTAAAACTGTGGGACTGGATGAGATCATGTACGGGTGTGAGTGCAGAAAGAAGAGTAGAGGACCAAGGACTGATCCCTGGAGCATTCCAACATTGAGAGGTCAGGGAGAGGAGGAAGAACCAGCAAAGGAAACTGAAAAGGCACAGTCAGTATAGGAGAGGGAAGAGCCACGTGTGTGGCTTGGAAGCCAAGCAAAGAAGAGGGAGTGATGGACTGTGTCTGGTGTTGTAAAGGTGAAGACAGAGTTGACAGTTGGATTTAGCAACTTGGAGGTCATCAGCCTTGACAAGAGCACTTTCAGTAGAGCTGTGAGGCAAAAACTTAACTGGATTGTAACAAGAGAGAAAGGGAGGAAGAAGAATTAGAAACAGTGAGTACAGACAACTTTTTCAAGTTTTGCCACAAATGGGAGTGGGAGCAAAGAAATGGGGTGGTAGCCGTTCAGAGAAGTACAGTCAAGAAGGTTTTCTGTTTTGTTGTGATATGGGAGAAATAATGGCATGTGTGAAGGGACTAATCCAAGAAAGAGCAAAAAGGTAATGATAGGAGAGTTGGGGAGAGGCTGTATTGCTGAAGCAGTGTTCTTGGGTGGTTGAGAGGGAGTGAAATCTAATAGAAGAGACTGGCTTCATACAGGTGTGTAGCAGCAGGTAGGAGGGCAGAGTAGACATGGGTGCAGATGCCATAGGTAGATGTGGTGGTCAGAGTCTGCAAGTTTGTGTCTCACTGAGGAGAAGACGTTTATCAGCCAAGAGTAAGGACGGAAAAGGCGGGTGTAAGGGTTGGCGAGAGAAGAAAGTGTGTTGTCCAGGAAAGTAAGAGAATAAATGGGCTGGGAAGTGTAGTGTGAGTCCTGGCAACCTGAAAGGCGCATCTGGGTTGTAGTTACGAATTTGAAGGGGTGTGGTTGGGCTTTCCAGCCCATGGGTAGAAGGTGATGGAGAGCTGGATTGGACTGGTGGTGTGGTTACACCAAATGATTTTGAGCAAGTGAGGGAGGGACAGGGGAGTCAAAGGTGCAAAGGGGTAGCGAGAACATGACGTTGGTGAGGGGTGATGTCCCATGGGGACAGGAATGGAACGAGTTGATTCCTGAACCGTTTGTGCACAGTAAGAAGAAATTCTTTCAGAGAATTTGGGAATGGGTATGTAGCAGATGAAGAAAAGAAAGCAATTACTAATGCCAGGGAAAGAAAAAAGTCGAAGGAGGGGATATCTTTAATCAGAGTACACTGTGAATATTTAGATAATCCTAACCATGTAAACACTCATTATTTTAAAAATGGCAGTAAGACTATTAGGAAGATGAGAGTTGGGAAAACGTATGTTGGGAGGAAAGGGGAATGGCAGGATGATATCAGAGAGCTAAACCTTTATCTCCCACAGAAGGACGTCAGAAAAACCTAGACAGCAGAGAAAGAATGGCTTTGGTTTTTAATCTATTATCCATCTATCTATCATTTATATAGAAATATGAAAGTAAATACTAGACAAAACAGCTTGGATTTTAAAGTGGTTGCCCCTGGGGTTGTAGGAATCAGGAACAGAGAGAGCAGGGCATAAAAATGTTGTATTTTCATATAAGGTTATGGGGAAGGTTGATTTGTAAATTATACATGTGTATTACATTGATAAAACAAATATTAAGAAGAAGAGAAATAATACTTCTCTTAAACACTGCTACTATTAAATAGTCTGGGAAAACTTTGTGAAGGAGTTAGTAGGTAAGTCCTGAAGAATCAGGTAACATCGGTTTGGTTGGAGAGTAGGAACTGGAAAAGAGTATTTGAGCCAGGATGAAGAGCATGAGGGAGGAAGGCAGATTGGAAAAGGCAAGGCATTCTTGGGGATAATTGAAAGTCAGTTGGCTAGAGAAGAGTGACAAGAGAGCAGCACCAGTTACAGTTTGTAGGTTGGACTCAAGTTATATAAACACTTGAAGCCAGGTGGTAGGAAGAAATTAGTTCTTGAGCAGGCAAATAATGATTAAATTAGTGCTTAAGGAAAATTCATTATGAGCATGTCAAGGTAAAGGGAAGTATCTCTATGTTGTCCTCTAAATAGGGTGGTAATTGAGGGAACGGAAGGATGGGAAATGTGGAAAGACTGGGTGGGAGAAACATTGAGAAGCAGCTGTCTGGGGCTTGGTGAGTAAATATGTGAAGCAGGAGAGACAGGTCGGTTAAAATAATGCTTGCATTTTGAGCCTATTTGGGAATGATATGGTATCATTTCTAAATTTAATTTTTAAAAAGTAAGACAGAGGTATTCAGTATTTTGTTGAAGGAGAATAGATAAGATAGTGTTGACATATATGAACAAAAGGAGGTGCTTGGGATATTCAACATCTGTTGGAAGTACGGAACTTGAGCTCAGCAGAGAGATGCAGTGTGTGTTGTGTGTATATATATGTTGTCTGCCTATATGTTAGTTTTGAAGTCACAAAATTGGATGAGATCTTCAAGGCAGGCAGCCTGTAGAAAAGGTCATAAGGGTACAGAGAGCAGAGCAAAGGAGAATACTCAGATGTAGAGGTAGTTGGGAAAAAAAAATATATCTTAAGGACACAGGGAGTTGATAGAAAAAAAGAAAAACCAGAAAGGAAATTTTCAAGGAGGCAGCATCAGGCAGCACTGATAAACTGCTGCAGAGCAATGAGGAGAAAAATGACTTTAAAATAATTAAGATTTTTTAAAATTTTAGCTCTCAAAAAAATTTTAGATCTATTCATTATGGAAGTTATGGATGATTTGGGGAGTTCAGTCGAGTAAAAGAAGCAAAAATAGGTGGCAGAAATAATGTCAACTGTGATTTCATAGTTTTTCCAGTTGGAAGAAGAGGTTGCGTATCTGCTAACAGCTTAAAAAGACAATAGGTTAAGCCAAGGTTTGGGGGCTTTTTAGATGTGAGAAACGTAGCTGTGTTTTCAGTTGGAGAAGAGTAATGCCGCTGAGCAGGGTGAAGGAGACGAGCGGAAAGGTGTCTCAGGAGCAGGAGGACAAGATGAAGAAACGAAAGCCGTGGAAAGGAAGAGTTATGCTCAGATACAGCAGGAAAAGGAGACGAGAAAAATGTCGAGAGAAATATTTACCTTTTTTGTCTAGGAAAAACGGTCTAAATTTCTCAGAAGAGAAGACTGGAGATTATTTCTTTTTTTTTTTTTTTTTTTCTTTCCCAGTATGCGGGCCTCTCACTGTTGTGGCCTCTCCCGTTGCGGAGCACAGGCTCCGGACGCGCAGGCTCAGCGGCCATGGCTCACGGGCCCAGCCGCTCCGCGGCATGCAGGATCCTCCCGGACCGGGGCCCGAACTCGCGTCCCCTGCAACGGCAGGTGGACTCCCAACCACTGCACCACCAGGGAAGCCCTGGAGATTATTTCTTTCATAGGAAAGAGCCACAGTTGTGGTAGAGATTTTGAAAGCAATAGCTGGCTGCATCAGCTATTGCTGTATAACAAACCACCCCTAAATTTCATGCTGAACACGACAGTAAAAGCATTTATTATTCCTTACAGTTCTGTGTGGTTCACAGATCCAGGTGGGTCTGCTGGTCTTGGCTGGGCTCGCTCAGGTGACTGCAGTCAGAGGCTGGTCAGTTGCTGCTCTGCTGATCCTGGCCTGGGTTCTGTCCTGTTGGGTTGGGCTGTCCATGACCTACTGTGAGATGGCCTCAGCAGGGCAGCTTGGCTCTTTGGACATAGTGTCACGTCCTCCAGACTTGTCCTAATGGTGGCAGGATTCCAAGAAAGCACTCCAAAGCACATGATATGCCTCATAAGGCTTGCGCTCAGAGCTAAGCAGTGTCACTTGTGCCACATCCTTTTGGCCCGAGCACGTTTCAGGGCTGGCCCATATTCTCAGAGTGGAGAAATAGACTCTATCCCTTTATCAAACTCCTGTTCAGAGGGGCAAGATTGTAGAGAGAGCTGGGGACGGGACCATTTTTGTAATCTGTGTTCCACTGGGACAGGCTAGAAATAGATGTGCTCCACTCGCAGAGCAGTTGGGTGTGGTGCGTGTGCCAAAACTGTGTATGTTCTATAGTTTGTAGTATATGTGAGATGCAGATCTTAAATGGTTTACCTATTGGATTTTGATGTCTTCATGGTTTGTATATTCTCTTTTTTCCTCTTTGGAAGGTTGGATAACACATTAGAGGAAATTATATTTAAGTTGGTCCCTGGACTACGAGAACGTAAGTTGCTCTTTGGGTTCTTGCAGAGTTTTGTGTTTTGTGAAATCACCATTTCTGTTAAGGACTTCATAATTGTGTTTCCATTACTTTTATAATTTTTTCTTTTAAATTAGAAGAACTTGAGCGTGAGTCTGAATTTTGGAAGAAAAACAAGCCTCAAGAAAATGGACAAGGTGATTTTTTTTTTAACTTCTATATCTGATGGAATCTCTCAAATTGATCAGCTTTTTGTAGCTGTGGTGAACTAATCTCTCTCTTCAAGCTCAAGTTTCTCCTGTACAAGGGGTACAATTCATGTACCCCTTTATATTCTGAACCTTTCTCTGATTATGAACTTTTTATGTAGAATCATGAGATTTTATATAAATGCATGTAAATCTGGAGTCAGTCCAGTTGAAGGTAATTGGAAATAGAGGAAATTGGGAAGAGAAAAAGGAGATAAAACAGAAAAGTGACTGCTGATTACAGCAATATTAGCTGGAGAGCTAAAGGAGACTGAAGTAAGAAATAGCCATGGCCTGCAACTGAACAGTGAGGCATTTGCTGTTTTATTTTATTTTGTATGTTTAATAGGAGAGGGAACTGGGATGTAGCTGAGGGCCAGATCAGAGGATCTTGCTATGCTCTAATAATCTGGAATGAACTTTTTCATAGGTAGAGCTCAGATGATACAAATTTAAATATCCTAAAATTTGAAAAATATTTCTAGACACGGGAATTTTCCCCATCACCTATGCTAAGTGACCAAATTTCCCTTTTGGGTCCCAGGAGACTCAGAAATCAGTAATTTTTAATAATTAAGGAAAGTGGCAAACATTACTGGGCAGAGTAATGTTTTTAGTATGTATATAATTCACACAAAAGAAAAAAAGTACAACATATTTGAAATTATAAGGAAGTAGTATCCTTTCCTATTGACATTAAATATGAAGTTTGTTTCAAGATGGCCTAAAAATACCATTGAAATTTTTCAAGGATATATGTCTGTTTTTATAGGCTCACTTGTGAGCTCAGTCTTCCATCCCTGATCTTTCCATAAGATTCACAGGATTGTCAATTACATATCATTAAAATGGCTTTCTCTCTTCATATGTAAAATGGGGATCAGAGTTATTTTAGTTCAACTGAACTGTGCAGGGCTGGCTTCCTATAGCAGGGGAGGTTTGAGAATAGTTTTGAATGATTGGAATAAGGTAGCAAGGGATTATTTTTAATCTATAATCAAAACACTGAAATGGGCAAAGAAGCCAAGCCTGGCAAAAAACGACTTAACTAAAGGCTTGTTTTACCCAAGTGTAAATTGCAATTTAGACAGTAGTGCTATACTAAAAATATAGGTAAAAATGACTGAATGTTCCAGTTTTTGACTACTTTTTCAAGAGGACAGGAGCCAGGGCTTGTCATCAGAAGCTATGTGGTCGGGTTAGTCCATGATTGTGTGTCTTACAGATAGCCTACTTTGCGTTTATCTCCCTTTTCCTATATTTCTGCCTTTTTAAAGTATTTTATCATATTTGGTCTTTAGTTTGGGTGAAGGATTTGGACCTTTTCTTGGAGCTGGATCTTGATTCATAGAAGGCAGCTCCTGTCTATGTGGGTTCCATATAAAAAGGCAGGAGAGAGAACCCACCTGCCCTGTATGATAGCATCTGTAATGCTTTTACTACAGTCATTAAAGAGGAGCTAAGTGGTCTTTTTTTTCCCTGGGATTTTCTATACTGTAATGCTTGGCTGACTAATTCTTTCAAGTTTCAGCTTACAGACATTTTATCTGGAAATCTCCCCTGAATCTCTGCTTCCCCCCACAGTTTGGGTTTATTAACTCTGTTTTATGTGCCCACCTGGTCTATCTTACCTCTTATATCAAAGTCCTTACCGACTTCCCTGTTTTCTTTACTTGCCTGTGTACCTCCTTCTAAATACTCTGACACGATGAGGGTGAGGATGATAACACTACAGTTTCCTCAGTCTTAGTCTTAACAGTTAAAGGCACTCAGTAAATGAATGAATCAACAAATATGGTTGCATTATATGTAGCCTTCTGGTATTTCATAGGTTAAATACATTTGTTTATAGTATGCTACTCAGATTTCTTTGATGGTGTTTTAATGTTACATAGTTACATACATGTTAAAAAAGCTAATTCATTCTACTTATTTCACTAGCTAATTTTATGAATGTCTAATAATTTGAAATTTTGAGAACTTAGAGAATATTTTAGTTTGAAAAGAGTACTTGGTTTTAAGTTTTGAATATATATAGAATTTGGAAGTATTTTTATATCTTATCAATTTCTAAGTGGTCTCATCACTAATGGCTGTCATTTTTGTGACTAAATATAGCTAGTCCTGAGTCTTTCATTTGGATGTCCCAGTGAGCCTAGAAGTCGTAAGCTATGTTCATAAGTCACTGATGGTTTTTTTTAAAAAATATTTCCATTGTTGAGTGGTTGGGACATTTAAAGGTACTAAAAGTTTCAGTTATTCTTCATCAAAAACTGTTAAGAAATGTTTTTTAAAGTTTATTTTTGTTTTCATGGTTAGTATATTGTTGCTTAACTATAAAATCAACTGAGTTAACTTAGCATTATTTAAATTATACAGATGATACTTCAAAAGTTGACAAACCTAAAGTAGATGAAGAAGGTGATGAAAATCAAGATGATAAAGACTATCACAGAAGTGACCCACAAATTGCTATATGTCTAGATTGTTTACGAAATAATGGACAATCGGGGGACAATGTAGTAAAGGTGAGTGGACAAGTACAGTTTTTTTCATAATCATTTTATAGTAAACCTTTCATAACTTGATGAATTTTCCTGTTTCAGAATGTTTGCTTTCAAATTTTTTATTAACATAAACAAATAGAATGTCATTCTCCAACAGTCTCTTACCTGCAAATAGCCAAGCAGTTGCTTACTTCAGGCTCCTGATTTCTAAACCTCACAACTGAACCGTCCTGGGTCACTGCCACCACCTAGTGGCCAATGAGGAGAATCACGCCTGTATTTCTCTCAACCTCTTTTTATACCTTTGTTGGGAGTTCATATACACTGTTTTTCCCTTTTTAAGTGTAGTCACCAACTCAGACTCAGATCATTTCATGTTGGGAAGCCTCTTCAACCTCTTATTCATCCTCTTCTGATTTTCTCTTTTGGTTTTCTCTGTTTTTATTTGCAATTCAAAAAAGCTATTCATGTCATGGCTAAATACATTTTATGAACAACATAATTGGTTTTGATGGATGTCATAAAGTACCCGTGAACTTTTCCTTTACTTCCTCTGTGTCATCTGTAGGCCAGTGAGTTGAATTTTTTACTAGTAAATACATTTAATGAAATTTTCCTGTCAGGAAGTTAAAAACAAAATTTTTCAACTCTGATTAAGTTTTCCCAGCATCTTGCAAAAATAAATATGTATTAGCATAGTGATTCAATGAATAGTTATCCACTATGTGGATATTAGTCAGTGAAGATGTAAATAAGTTTTTTCACTCAAGGACTTTTGGCTGGGTCTTACACATACAAAGAGTTATAACACAGTTAGATAATTGATTTAGTTAAGAGAGGTTGGTTGGACAAGGCATGTAACAGAGTAGAGTACAGCAGTATTTAGAGAAGTGGCCACTGTACCTATTTATCCTTCCAGGCTTCTCTATTGGCTTTTATGCTCTGGTGCAGCACCTTTTCCTTTTTGTCAGTTTTTTCATCAATTTTTAATAACTTTACATTTCTCTCTTATTCCCAGTCATTTCTGTAATCCGCTTTTGGGGATTTTTTCTTAATAGAGATTATGATCATCCTTTAGCTCTCTAGTACATGAGTTATTATTATCTTGTAGTGAAAATTAAGTCAATAGAAAGGTGGAATATCTTTATAAATAAATGTGAAGTCTACTTCTCTGCAGGATTTCTAGTATGAAAGTTATAAAACATTGCATTTTAGAAATCCATCTGAAAAAGTAACTACCCACTGCCTTGATATTCTTTCTGGCATCTTGGATGCTTTGCCATTCCAGTTGATTTTTTATCTTTTCACTCTTTCCTTTATAGACTTTTCTCCATCCTTGTGCCTTCATTCTTAAAACAACTTTTACAGCCTACATGACATATACTGTGCTACCCCAATTCTCACCTTTTCTCTCTGGCCACTCCTGTACTGTCGCCACTGACTCTCCTTCTTCCTGTCTTCTGCTTTATATATGTGAGTATAGCTAATACCTAGTCCACCACTCAATTATTCTTTCTCTACAGTCATCCTAGGAGGTCACTTCTATTTCTTGTGTTTTCAGATATTCAAAGAACTTTTAAATCCCCCTTTCCAAACCTGCCATCTCTCCCAAGTTGAAGTATTATCTCTCTAACTACTTTCAGTATCCTAGTTGGGAGTTTCACTAATACATAAAACTTAACATGTTTAAAGACAAATTCGTTATACTGTACTTCCACCTAACTTTACTCCAAACATGCTGTTTCAATTATCACTACCACCTTTCTTTTCTTTTTTAAGTAAGTTTTAATTTATTTTTATTTAACACCTTTATTGGAGTATAATTGCTTTACAATGGTGTGTTAGTTTCTGCTGTATAACAAAGTGAATCAACTGTGCGTATACGTATATCCCCATATCCCCTCCCTATCCCACCCCTCTAGGTGGTCACAAAGCACCAAGCTGATTTCCCTGTGCTATGCAGCTGCTTCCCACTAGCTATCTGTTTTACATTTGGTTCACTACTATCTTTCAACCAATCATAGAAATTCAAAATCTTGGACGTTTTTGACCTTCTGCCCTTCCTCTTCAACCAGTCATAAGTCCTGCAAAATTCCCCTCAGTCCACTGCTGCTCACCTTATATCTAGATTTTTGAAAGCAGTCTGAACTGTTTCCTGTATCCTTAATTTCTTTTATCATCCAGGGCTGAGTATTCAGCCTGAGTGTGTGCAAGCACTCATGGGCACTATCAGGGTCAAGTAGTAAGTACTTTGGGCGCTGTGGGCCATATGGGCTTTGTTGCAACTACTCAGCTTGCTTATTTTACCACTAAAGCTAAAATAGACGATAGTGAACAAACTGGCTTGGCTGTGTTCCAGTTAAACTTTACTTATGAAAATAGATAGCCAGATTTGGCTTGAGAGCTATGGCCATAGTTTGCCACATTCTAGAATCAAATATTAACTCCTTGTAGTAGCATTCAAGCTCTTTCACTAACCCCTAATCTTGATGAGTTTAATCTCCCATTATTCCCATCAGTGAATCTGTCTCTCAAGACACACGATTATTGTCATGTATTTGTGAATACCAACATAAAAGTTGGCACCCATATTTGACAAAGGATTTGCATCCAGAATATAAAAAGGCTTGTATTAAGAATATTTAGGGCTTCCCTGGTGGCACAGTGGTTGAGAGTCCACCTGCCGATGCAGGGGACACGGGTTTGTGCCCCGGTCCGGGAAGATCCCACATGCCACGGAGCGGCTAGGCCCATGAGCCGTGGCCGCTGAGCCTGCGCGTCCGGAGCCTGTGCTCTGCAACGGGAGAGGCCACAACAGTGAGAGGCCCGCGTATTCCCAAAAAAAAAACAAACAAAAAAAGGAATATTTAAAACCCTCTAAAACTTTGAATAATCCTTCCTTTTTGGCATGTTCTTCCCTCTTCTCACCACTGTCCTAGACTTCTGTCAAGACCCAAGAGACCTCTATTTTTTGTGACCTTTTTTCCACCTTAGTGAATCCCTTCTGAAATTCTGTAAGACTTGCATTTATTTATTAAACCAGCATTTATTGTGTTCCTAAAGGTACCAGGCACTGATATTGTCTTTTATCTTTTTTGGTGTGTGTTTTGTCCTTGAAACTGGATTATATACCACTTAAAGACAGAGAAATTATGTCTGCATTCCTTTACAGCCTTCTCAGCCATCTCATTCCTCTGTAGTAGGATGAGATTCTCAAATGTGGTGGTGTAGTAGTTGCATGTATGGTTTATACAGTATACCTGCTTCAGATCAAAAGTCAAGAGCAAGAAGGTAATGAAAATAATAGTAGAGTAAGGACCGCCAAAAATTTGCTTCTCCGTAAAAGCAGTGAAAAAACTGGCAAAAACTTTCAGAGTCAACTAGTAGGCCCTAAACTGTCACCTTTGGCTGACCTTGAGGCTCTGCACAAGCAGGAAGTGAAGACTTAGGCAGAATTGTCAACAACCTGGTTGAGTGTTGGAGGTGTGCCCCCAAACTCATAGTCCCTCAGCAAAGACCAGGAGACTTAACTGGGTCCAGATGTATAAGGAAATCTCTGTTCAGTTGTTAGCTGACCACTAGGTAGAAACTTCAGTGGCCACATACTGTAAAGAATACAGGCTTTACAGAATTAGTTTAGGAAAGTTGTTAAACAATGAGAAACAGGAAAAAGCCACAACAGCAATCCCTGAGGAGCAGGCAGGAATTTGATTTCCAGTGTTACCACATTATTTTAAATATTCAGTTTTCAACAAAATATTATGAGACAGATAGAAGAAAGTATAGCCCATATATAGGAAAAGAAGCAGTCAATAGAAAACGTCCCTGAAGATGCCCAGACACTGAACTTGACTAAATTATGCATTTTAAAATCATCCATTTAAAATATGTGCAAAGACTACAGTAATCAAAACAGTATGGTACTGGCACAAAAACAGAAATATAGATCAATGGAACAGGATGGAAGTCCAGAGATAAACCCACATTCCTAGGGTCAACTAATCTGTGACAAAGGAGGCAAGATATACAATGGAGAAAAGACAGTCTCTTCAATAAGTGGTGCTGGGAAAACTGGAAAGCTATATGTTAAAAAATGAATTAGAACACTCCCTAACACCATACACAAAAATAAACTCAAAATGGATTAAAGACCTAAATGTAAGGCCAAATACTATAAAACTCTTAGAGGAAAACATAGGCAGAACACTCTGATAAATCACAGCAATACCTTTTTTGATTCACCTCCTATAGTAATGAAAATAAAAACAAAAGTAAACAAATGGGACCTAATTAAACTTAAAAGCTTTTGCACAGCAAAGGAAACCATAAACAAAACCAGAAGACAACCCACAGAATGGGAGAGAATATTTGCAACTGAAGCAACTGACAACGGATTAATCTCCAAGATAGATACACAATCTCATGCAGCTCAATATCAAAAAAAAAAAACAAAAAAAGACCCAGTCAAAAAATGGGTGGGAGATCTAAATAGACATTTCTCCAAAAAAGACATGCAGATGGCCAAAAAGCACCTGAAAAAATACTCAGCATCACTAATTATTAGAGAAATGCAAATCAAAACTACAGTGAGGTCTCACCTCACACCAGTCAGAATGGCCATCATCAAAAAATCTACAAACAATAAATGCTAGAGAGGGTGTGGAGAAAAGGGAACTCTCTTGCACTGTTGGTGGGGATGTAAATTGGTACATATATCTGGAGAGTACTGTAATTTGAAAAGATACATGCACCCTATTGTTCATCGCAGCCCTATTTACAATAGCCAAGACATCAAATCAAATTAAATGTCCATCAGCAGAGGAATGGATAAAGAAG
>RJWK010052300.1:0-15683 GCA_004363435.1 Platanista minor | reverse complement strand
CAGGGAAGCCCAAGGTTAGAGTTTTGAATGTGAACACAATGGAGAGAGAAGGGGAGAAGTGATTTGAGGGTGTGTAAGGGAGCAATTATAAATATGGACTCTGGCACTTAAGTTATATAAAGGAGCAAAGTGAGACAATGGGGCATTGAAGGACAGCAGAAAGAGGTAGGGTCAATGGATAGAAGGTCTCGGGGCGACGAAAAATTATCGGTATGGGGGTATTAGAGTGAGATGGAAAAATAGGAGGTAATGATCAGAGAGGGATGCCTCAAATTGAGATTTTGAAAGAGATATATGTAAGGGTAACAAAGCATACCATGGATTTGGATAACTAAGGTGCAATGGAAGACAAGAACATTAGAAGTAAAGACAAAGTGTTGGACAAATTATCCATATAGATATAAAAACACAAAGGATAATAATCGAATAGTGATAGGGAAACTTCTAGTAATCCAGGGCCTAAATTCTTCAACTAAATTAAGGCAAAAGATTAGAGGGAAGGTAGGTGATTATTAAAAAGAGGGGTACCAAATAGCCCAGTCAAAGACATTGGGTCAAAGTCAGGGAGGCAGGGGAATGATGATCTGGAAGTGGAAATGAAAAGCATTACCACTCTAGGTCCAGTGGTCCATGGGGCGGTGGGAAGGAAAACAGCCATCATTTGAGAAAGCTACAGGGAAAACACTGGCCTCAAGGGACAGCCAGATTTCCTTAGGAACGAGAAGATGGAAGGCACTTTGAAGCTTAGGATTTAGGGGATTTTGCTGGTGACACTCAGTGAGCTCTAGAAAATACAGCTGCCAAGTTTAAGGCTCCGAGGTGTAGGAACTGGGGTCGGGAAAGAGCTGCACAGAGCCATGATAGGGATAATGCCCTGGGCACTCATGGGATTAGTCTGACGTTCTCTCAGGGCAGGAGCCAGAGGACATTTTCTGTAAAGAGCCAGACAGGTTTTGTGGAACATAAGTTCCCTGTCACGACGATCACTCAGCTCTGGTAGTGCAGCCTTAGACGTGCGTAAACGAATGAGGGTGGCTGAGTCCCAGTAAAACTTCATTAGAAGAAACTGGCAGTTAGCCGACCCCTGCCTGAGGTGGAGTTGATTGATGAGTTCTGGGGACTGTTATTTGGGTGGCTGCAGGGATAAAGCAGGTTGAGGTCAGAGGAAGGTGGTGGGAATAGTATTCTCACAAGAGTTCATGTTATTCTAGGGCCCTGCATCCTGCCAGCAGGGTGAGGGCTGGGTATTCCCTGTGGCATCTGGGCCTCTGCGGGCCCACTCAGACCCTGCTGTGTCCTCCTGGGTCTTAGCCAGACTAATGGGTAAATGGTGTGGTCACCCTCCAAAACACAAGTGAGGAAGGAGAGACATTTTTGAGGGGAAAATGTTGAGTTTAATTTATGATGTTGACTTTGAAGAGTCTGTGAGACATCCAAGTAGAGATGACCAGTTGGATTAGGATCTGGAGCTCACAAGATGTCTGGATGGGACATACAAAGGCACTGCCCTTGGATAAAGGATAAATTGAAGTCTCACTCAGGCTTTAATTGAAGGCAATCCCCTTGGGAACGTTTAAGGGCAGGCAGAAATGGTTTCCAGTTGTATATATTGATAAAATCAATCCCATGGTTTCTAAATCCCATCCTCATTTTGTGCTGGATGGGCACCAAGATTTTGAAAAGTATGAGATGGAAAGTTTCCACCGTGCACAGATCAGATAAATGCATTACTTGTTTGGGGTTGTATAACCGAGGAATGAGTGCATAAAAAAAAGTCTTCAATCTCCTGCAGTTTTTCGGTAGAGCACAATGATTAATGAGTTGAGGGTTGAAATTCCCTCTCTCCTTTTGATGGCTCATTTTTCTGCCCATCATCACCTCTAGAAGAGGACAAAGAAATGAAATCATTTAACATTACTACCAATTAACAGCTTCTGTGGAGAAACTAATGGAAACTCTTGCATAACTGGACGTTTTTAGGTTGTCTCTTTCTGTGCCCTGAGAACCCAGAAAATCAGTATGAGGTAGTGGAAATGTGGTTTGTGCTGAGAATCTGAAGACCTGAATTTGAGGTGGTTTAGGTACAAACAGGACATGTGACCTTGGGTTCCTCACTTAACCTCTCTGTCCCGCAGTGTTCTCACTTGTAAAGTGCCAACTACGTGCCACGTATATGCCAGAAACCTTGCATACCCCTTGCTTCGTTTAATAATTCCTACCTAAAACAAGGTTGCTGTGAGAGCCACGGGAAATGGATATAAAAGCACCTTGTAAACCATAAAGCAATACACCACATACGGCATTCTATAACACTAATCACGGGTTTTCAGTGGCCCTAATTGCCATAGAAATAGCAATCAGTTTGCCCATGTCTGAAAGCCTCATTTTGGGGTTCAGTTTTCTTTTGTGTTGCTGTTTTTCTTCCTTTTTTTTTTTTTTGGGTGTGCCCCACGGCATGTGGGATCCTTTTTCTCCCCACCAGGGATCAAACCCATGCCCCCTGCATTGGAAGGACAGAGTCTTAACCACTGGACCACCAGGGAAGTCCCTGTGTTACTGTTTATCATTATTGTTCTTAGGTTAAGGAACCAAACCTCCCATTTATTGCTTATGTTTTATAGTAAAATTGCCAAACTCAGAAAAACGAAAGTAAAGTTCTAAAATTCTTCAGTGACCCGAGGCCCAATCCTCTTACTAAATGTGCTGTGACTTTTATAAACCCCAATCTGCTGCCCTTTCTAAAGCTCCCCTTAGCAAAGTAAAGGGTTTGGAAAAGGAATCCACAGGGGTGCACTTTTCTGGCCTGAGATGGCAGTGCCATTAGAATATTATGGCATTCTTGCATTATAATTTACACCTGCATTTCATGCATTTTATTCACTGCCAATAATTATTGAATAATTACAGTGTTCACCCACTGCGGCCTCTCTTTGTACTCCCACTTCTTCCTAGGGTTTCAGCTAGATTGTTGCCTCTTGAAAGTTTCTTTCCTTCTGAAAAGGAGGCAGGTGGCTTGTAATTGTTATTTTTGAGCCAAGCATTTAAATAGGCAAGCTTTCTACCCAGTAGCCTATCCTATCTCCCCGGTTTCCGTGTGTACTGTTTACTGGAAGGATAACAGGAAGCAGCTTGTCCTAGGAAGTCACTGCTACTTAAAGACTTTAAAATTCACGTGTTTGTGACTCCCGTGTCACCTATTTTCACGTAGCATCTTCCAAATCTGCTAAGCTGATTTGAATGAAGATAAATTCGATCATATGCAGCCCGACTTGCCTGCCACATTGAAACTGGCACTTGAAGCACTTTATGTATGTTTGGGGGTTTGTTACAAGGAAGACAAAATCATCAAAACTTAACTATAGTGAAGGAGTTTGTTCGTTGCCCTGTATGGAAAACAAGTTAACTCCAGCTTCTTTTTGTTTTTCACTCCTTTGCTGCAAAAAAAATAATTCCCCAGTCACCTGGTTGGTCTGTCTTCATATACATCTTCTAACTCAGAGATTTCTATCTTCTTGCCAGGAAACAAAAACTTCAGAAATTATAGATAAATCTAAAGTACTAGGTATAATCTGATTGCTTTACCTACGTGATCTTTTTAGTCATTTCAGTGTCACTGCTCCCGGGGAAAGTTTTGTTGAGACTGGACTCTTTACTCACCATTCCTTTCTGTTAAAAACCTACAGTTACTCTTGGAACGAACTTAAACTTTTGTTACGTCCCAAAGAGTGCTTACGCTGAATCCGAAAGTGTTTATTGGGTTTTTGCCACCTACTTTACAACCACAATGAAACTCAATATATGATGGTTTAATAAACAAGTGTTTCTTGAGTCTGATGATTGAAATGGAGACAAAAGCTGTTCTGGACTCCAAAGCTTTCACGTTATTTATTATTCCACACATTTACTATTGTGTATTTCACAGTAAATACACAAAGGCTGCTTTGTGTATTTATTCAGACTTAGAACTTGTAACCAAAATGACCCAAGCCCTGGTATTACAGGATAATTGAATACGTATTATTAGAAGACAAATTTTCCTGGATAAATACGGACATTGCTCAAATTGGTGGTACCACGTAACACCCAGCACTTACTAAGGCAAAGTTGTTTGCGCTCATCTCTCAGTTAATCCTCACATCAAGGTCTCCCTAAAGTAGGTGGGTGGACGGTAGGAAATAATATGATCCTCGTGCTATAGCACAAGAGTTGGGCTACTTGAAATTGGTTTGGAAATCTAAGCTCGGGACACTCAGAATATCATCTTGTTCCCAGCAGCCTCCTCAGTTTCCAAGTGATTTTCCCATAAGAAAAGAGGAGATAATAATAGAGTCATAGGAATGTTTGAAACTTCATTTTATGTTGCTGTAAATAATACATTCCTTTAAATAATACCCCTTTGTAAGCTCATTTGTCACCTCACCCAGCCGTCTCTATTATAAAGAACTCAGATATGGGAGACGACAGATTGGCAATCCCAATGCCCCAATCGTTATAAAATGTTTGATAAAGCTGAAGTCTGCCTTCATGTATATTTTAGACATTGGTCAGTTTATTCATTTAATAAATTATTACTGAACATCTGTACATGTTAGATACCGCACTAAGGGCTGGTGATAAAATAAATAAAGCATAGCCCCTGCTCCCTAGGACTCTCAATGCTGCTAAATGTAAAATCAGAATCAAAATCTAGGAGATGAGATTATTTAGATAGAGAAAGGAATGACCTCAAGAAATAATCTGTGCATGGCCAAGATGTTACAACACATAACCAGTACACAATCACTTGTGTTGAGTCAGAGATATTAACTAATTCAAATCCAGTAAATAGAAGAAGGTGAAATAATTCACTTACTCATATATCATGTATTTATCATTTGCATACCTTTCCGTGCCCTCATAGAACTTACGGCACTTATTTACCAATGTCTCCCTCAGTTTTCCCAGCTGTGAATATATCCCCACATCCACACAGTTGCCTAGACCAAATAGTAGGATCATCCTTGATTCACTTCTTTCCTTCAACCTCAAACCTCCCCTGACCTCTCACCCCCAATTCAGAAGCAAACTCGGCCAACTCCAAAACATACTGAATGTACACCGTCTCACAGTCTGCAGTCACTGCTGTTGTTCAGCCCCGCAACCTCTCGTCTGGCCCTCCGTGGAGCCCTGACTGAGCTCCCTGCCTCTGTTCTGCCCTTTCAACCCCAGCACACACACCACCCATTTCCAACTCAGCAGCCAGAGTAAACTTCTTAAAAAGGAAACCAGCTGTATGTCAATTACCTCTCAATTTAAAAAAAAAAAGAAAAAAGGAAACCAGATTGTGCCACTTATCAGTGCAAAGTGGCTCCCCTTGTACGGAATAAAATTCAAACTCCTTTTTTGGGGCTATGAAAGCACATATGATCTAGTCCCTGTCTTTCTCTTCAAGCTCAACTCCTACTATGATGGCCCACTCCCAGCCATACTGGACTTTCTGTGCCTCATATTCACCAGCTTCCTTCCCACTTTGAGCCTTTGTATAGGCTGGTCCTCCTAATCTTTACGTGGCTGGTTTCCTCATCACTCAGATCACAACATAGAGTTATAGCCTCAGACATCTTCCTTGAGCTCTCCCTTTACCATCATATCACCACCAGTTTAATTCTCCACATGCCACTTATCACACTCTGGGGGTATCCCTTTTTATTGGTTTATTTGATTGTTGTTTGTCTACCACCATTAAAATGGAAGCTCCATGTCTATCTCGTTGTGCCTAAAACAGTGCCTGATAATGTACCCAATGCTCAGTAAATATTTGTGGAACAAAAGGATGAATGATGTCAGCTGGAAAAGGTGGGGGGGGGCGGGTCAGAATGAGGAACCGGAGGGAGAGGAGGTGAGGAGAGGAGGAGAGATTGAGAGATGGAAAGATCTGGAGAGATGTTGACAGAACAGGAAGAAGAGTGAGAGCCAGAGAGACAGTGAGAGAAATTAACTGAGACTGAGATTTCAAGGACGGAAAGAAGTTAAATATGGCAGGAGAATAAAGTGGGGTGGGGAAGAGGGTGGAGAGGTGAGGAAGGAGAGGTGAGCGGCAGGCAGATCCTCAAGATGCCTGAAATCCAAGCAAAGGCATTTGTGCTTTACCCTGTGGAACTCAATTAAGGATTTTAAGCAGGGGCGTAGCAGGATCAGATATGTGTTTCAGAAAGATCACTGTGGCTGCAGCATAAAGAATGAATTAGAAGCGAGAAAAATTACACTAACAGAAAAGAATGGTCAGTGTGGCAGCTTCAACAAAGGGGAGTCCGAAAGAAAGGATTTGTCAGTGTTTTTTCCAGCACTGTCAGGGAAGAAGCAGTAAATCTGAGGATCAGAACATTCTAGTGAGTGCAGAGGAAGTATATAATGGTGGTTAATAAGAGTCTGGGCTCGGAGTCAGACAGACCTGGGTTTAACCTCAAATCTGTCACTCTGCAGTTTATGTGATCTAGCACAAGTTCTCAATGCTAAGCCATAATTTCCTCTTCTGTAAAGTAGGAATAAAAACTGAGAGCATATAAACTGCTCAGCTTTCTTCCTGTTATGTGTGGATACTAAATAAATATTAGTTTTAATGTGATATTATTAGGTATGCTCTGTTATGGGCTTGAACACTTCTAATATGTCACCCCATGAGTGGGATGCACTACACCTCCATAGCCTCCACCTCTTTCGATACAATTCTCTGCAAGTCAAGCAACTCTCTGATTATTAACTTGACCTCCTACGTACCTGATTCATTAGTATCCTTGGCTGCCAATAAAAGCATATTTCCTGATGAATATTAATAAGATAACACCATGTTTACATTTAGTCTGTTTTGAGTTTTGTTAACTTGAATCAGTCCCCTGAACTTATTCCTCTCTGGGAAAAACCAAACACAGAGGTGTGGGACCTCCAAGGCTGCTGTCCAGGCCCTGCCCAATGGCTGCACCAAAGGCCCAGGCCCAGGAGAGCAACCCCAGGCTGTCCTGGGCAGCCGCTCCCAGTTGTGCACATGGACCCCCGTGCTTTGGATCTAATCACTCTTCCACATGATAACTCTTCCAATACTGAAAATTTTCTATTTTTCTTATACCTCCCTCCCCCAAATCTTCCCTTGAAGATGGATATCCATATAGAATGAGAAATCACTGGGGCCGTTTTACAGTTCTGAGCTTCAAATGGGTCAGGAGTGACACCGGCTGAGACATTTCATGTGTTTTTCTTCTAATCTGTCTTTGGGGAAAAGAGCTATATCTACCTGTTATAGACTTAATATTTTTAGAAATTTAATGGGCTCATTTAGAAGTAAATATTTTAAATGGGCCACCCACTCGTTGCCTTAACTGCACCTTACTGTGGCATTATCACAGAGACTTCAAACCTCAGGGACCCAGAAACCTTTTAACACTCTGTTTAGTAAACGATAAACTCTTGGTTGATGATCTGATTTCACTCTCCCTTAGTGCAGATCAGGCTGCCGAGGCAGGTGATATTTCAGTCATTCGAATGTCAGTCTAAAAGCATGAACATCTCTGCCACACATCATCAGAGCCCCGGGTCATTTACACTTGTGGTTGTCTTACTTCACAGCCCAGAGCCTTCCCCGAGCTGCTGTCATTCTGACCCTGAGGCCGCCCTGCACAGCCTCCTCACTCCACTCCCCACATCCCCTTTCAAGCTGACACTGAGCAGAAGTTGACCTTGTCCCATCAACCACTTACCCGCACAGACCCAATTAATCTTTGGTTGCCAGTCAATCTAACTCACTTTCCTCCTTGAATACTATAGAATCTCACAGAAGGGAAGCTTCTGCTTCATTCTCTTCCATGTGGAATGAACTGTGGCTGAAATATAGACGGCTGCGCTATGGAAGGATTTGAGGACCCCTGGGGACCAAAGGCATCTTCTTGTCAGAGTGACAGGGTGTGGGAACCTACCCTTACTCCTTTCTTTTGCTCCTTAGGGCTTCTTTCCAAGGATAAGAAATTCCTAGGTAAATAACCAATTGCTTCCAACCCGGGAGTCTGCTCTAAGACAGATTCCACGCAAAAATAAGGGGAAACGGATGGAAAAGGGCACCAAAGAAGGCATTCTGAGTGTCTCAAGGTGTATGAGGGTGCTGGGTGCCTGTGCATAGTGGGTGCCCAAGTGAGTTTAACCATGACCAGACTTGGCTTCAGTCAAGAACACAAAAACATAAATCAGTTGTTATTTCGATAAATGTAGGGCAGAAGTCTATAATGAGGACTCAGTTCATCAGTAAGTGTTTAGAACATTCAAAATGCATTCAGACCACTTGTAAGATGATAATTATTGTCTACATGAGACGCCTATATCGGCATTGACCTGGATTTGATGAGCTGCTCACACATCAGTAGAGTGAAGATTTGATTTGGGGTTCAAGGACTGAAAAGAAAGACAGCATTGCCCATGGAATAAGAAACTCAAGCAGTGGGGAAGATCAGTGGTCCATCCCACATTCCAACACCGGGAAAAACATCCCACGGTGCCATCCCTGGAGTTTGTGAGGCCCACCCATTGTAACAACAGTTGGGGAATATACTTGGGTCCTGTGATAGGCAGAATAACAGCTCCCACCCCCAAAGTTGTCCATGTCCTAATCCCCGGAAACTTTGCATATGTTAAATTACATAGTAAAGGAGAATTAAGGTTACAGATAGAATTAGGGTCTCAATCAGCTCACCTGGAGATAGGTGAGATTACCCTCAATTATCTGGGGAGGCCAAATGTAATCACAAAAATCTTTAAAAAGTGAAAGAGGGAAGCCGCAGAGGAGGTCAGAGTGATGATATGAGACAGACTTGACCCCTACTGCTGCTCTTGAAGATGGGAGAAGGGGGCCACGAGGCAAGAAATACAGACAGCAGGAAGAGTCAAGGACAGCTTCTCTCCTAGAGCCTGGAGAAGGAACACAGCCCTGTGGCTACCTTGAGTGTAGCCCCGTGAGACCCACACTGGACTTATAATCTATAGAACATGTAAGATAATACATGTGTGTTGTTTTAAGCCATTCAGTTTGTGATCACCTGTTAACAGCAGCCACAGAAAACTAATACAGGTCCCTTCCGAGGTGGAGATCCAGATGCCTTCCCACCAGGGATAATTTATCCAAAGTAGTGAATCATTTTTCAGTCTCTGAGGAGAGCACCTGCTCATCTTTTACCAAAAGCCAAAAGCTTCCCAATTCCACTCTCTCTTGTGGCTTATGCTATTCACACCAGCTCCTCTGGGGCCATAGGCATTCATGAGCCCTGGGTGGGCAGCAGAATGCTAAGGGAAGAACATCCATTATTGGAAGTCAATGTGAAACTTACCTTAGAACTTTTCAGCCTACTACTTCAAAAGAAGAGCTAAACTTGAAGGGCGTTGTTAGGGATCTGACTGCACAGCTTTAGCAAAACAAATTCAGAGACAAAATGTGTCCTATATCTCTAGTTTACCTTTATTGTTCCAAAGAATAGCAGGGATCTTAGAAGACTGTCATCTTACAGCACAGTGTGTGGAGTTATAGATGGAGGGGCAGTACTAATGGAGCTGCCTTGCTTTAGTAGGTTTAAGGAAAATCCTTGACATTATTTTCCTGCCGTTTTCTAAATTAAATTTATAAGAAATATTATGTATCCTGCTGTGCAGTGTGAAAGCTGTATTCTTGTAAAGGACTTATAATCATATTTTAAAAGCTGGAGGGTGAAGTTTGTTCATGCCATCAAAGTCACAAAGTAAAAAATAGAGCCTTACCTTATGCATTTTTATAATTGTAATACCTTTTGCTGTATATAACACCACAGAGTGCTTCCCTGCTATTGTTTCATTAATCCTCAGAATATCCTCACTGGAGAGGTATATTTTTATCTCCACTTTGCATATGGGAAAACTGAGGCACAGTGAGTGTCAGCAATTCGCCTTGGCCTGCCAGTGGGTTGGCCTCACAGCTGGCACCAAAACGCCAGGATCTTAGCCCGAAGACGATTCACGCCATTCACCAGACAACAGTCATCTTGCTAATCTACCTTTCTGCAGGTACAGAAATAACTCTAGGAGGACTTCTGCATCGCTCAAATTTTATCTTCAAGTTCCTCAAGGAAAAGACCCTATAAATAGATTTTCTGTTAATTCCACTACATCTGCTTAAAATAATTATGAACAGTCAGTAGTTTGGAGTGGGAGGGTTCACAGTGGGGGCATTTTGAAAATTTAGTGGGAGATGTGGATGCTCTGGGAAAATCCAACAGGGACTGAGTTTGGGGAGCCGGCACAGGACTGTCGGGAAAGCTGCAAGCTCCCACAGCCACCTGCCCACCGGAAGCGCTCATCTCCTCTCAGACCAGCGAACTCCAAACCTTTCGGGAAGTCATGCTCCTGGGCAGAGAGGTTACTCCTCTTTCTCTACAGGCTTTGAGTTTACGCTAGCTCTCAAGCCACTGCTTGACATGCTTTCCACCAATGATTATGCCCCAGGTTTGAACATCTCGATAGAAAACTACAGTAACTTACAATCTTTACCCCTGCCCTGTGCCTTTGCAGGCACGGGAGGTCCAAAATCTCCTTCTCTCTGCTTGTTGCCTCACTTGTGTTTCCCTGAGCAACATAGAGCCAAAGTCTTGAGAATCTTACAAACAACAGAGGTGAATAAATGATGTTTTAAGCCCCACAATGTATAGGCATTAATCTCGGTATGTCACTCCAGCAGCCTCACTAGAATTAGGCTGCCCCTGTTTAAGGGCGTTTTATCCTCAACACCCTTTAATAAAAACATTGAGACATTGTTCCTAGTTCTTCTTCCTGATAACTTATTTAAAACAAAGGTGTCAATTTATTTGGATAATTAACGTTTTCTATTCCTTTCTTCCTATGCCCATATGCTGTATGTGTCACTAAGTGGGTTGCAAATGCTCAGTTGTTCTGTGAGTTATTTATACAAATAGTTGATTGACTATAGCTGCACAGAAGCACATTTCAGAGCAAAGTTTCCATGCCAGGATTAAGATTAACAACGGGGAGACAAGGGGCTTGCTCTGCCTGTTCCCTCCTGGACAGGGTAGGTGGTCTTACACAGTGTTCTTTCTCACACAGGGTGTGGGGCGCCACCTGGAGTGTTTCCCAGACCTGCCAGCCAAGCCCCAGCCGCATCCTCTCACTTCAGATCGATCCAGTCTGTGCCAGTGGTTTTATGCTGCCAGCACCCGGGCTCTAAGCGTTCCCGCTGGTCACAAGCATGCTCAGCCTGAGAGGAGGAACTGTCAGAGGCACTGGGGAGTGACCACCGCTGGCACAGCACTAACCAGGTGTGAACTGAGATGAGTGGATCAGTGTTCCACCCTCCTGGCCTCTCAGGTAGAATACTTCTGAGGCATATTCTATACCATCTCCCAGAGGCCCCTTAGAGGATGCAACCCAGTTGCCCACAGAAGTAACCTGTCCTCTGAGCACCCTGTCTCGGCTTCCTTCAATTCCCAATCTCACTTCCCCACTCCCTGTTGTCCCCTCCTGGAATAACTTCCCAAATAAACTCAGGGTTGGCTTCTGGGGGTACCCAACCTAACTCACCCATGTTTCCTGGACTTCTGTCTTCCTATTGAATCATAGAGTTGCACGGGACCTTCCAAATCATCTAGCTCCTGAGAGACCTTTGGGGGTGGAGGAAGGGTAAGAAAGCAGGACTCTGGCCATTTTCTTCAGCTAGAGCAGGGGACTTTCTATGTGTTTTACCTCTCATCTTCCAGGTAATATTCCACTTGAACTAAAGGATCTAAACCTTGCAAAAGTTGCTTGAAAACCATAGATCTAGGGAAACGTATTTCCCTATCCAGGAACCCCCTCTGTGTTAGTTTCCTATTGCTGCTGTAATAAATTGTCACAAACTTTAAAACTACAGGGCTTCCCTGGTGGCGCAGCGGTTGAGAGTCCGCCTGCCGACGCAGGGGACGCGGTTCGTGCCCCGGTCCGGGAGGATCCCACCTGCCACGGAGCTGCTGGGCCCGTGGGCCATGGCTGCTGGGCCTGCGCGTCCGGAGCCTGTGCTCCGCAGCGGGAGAGGCCACAACAGTGAGAGGCCCATGTACCGCAAAAAAATAAAAAAAATAAAAAATCTTTAAAACTACAGAAATTCATTTTTTCACACTTATGGAGGACAGAAGTCTGAAATCAAGGTGTCAGCAAGGTCAGTTTGCTCCAGAGGCTTTGTGGGAGAGTCTTTCCTGCCTCTTCCAGTTTCTGGTGGCTTCAGGCATTCCTTGGTTTGTGACAGCATCACTCCAATCTCTGCTTCCATCTTCCCAGGGCCTTCTCCACTAACTTTGCATTCTCTCACCTTTTGTCTTTCACAAGGACTGTTCTCCTTGGATTTAGTGGCCACCCAGATAATCCAGGATGATCTTAACTTATTTATATCTGCAGAGATCCTTTTTCCAAATAAGGTCATATTCACAGGTTCTTGGGGTTAGGACATGGACAGATCTTTTGGGAGCCACCATTCAACCCACAACATCATCCATGGTGTCTCTGGCCATCACAGCACAAACCTGTAATGATTAGCAACTCCTTCCCTCATAAGGCAGGTGATTCCATCTTTGCTATACTCAAATTTCGTAAAGAAAGTCTTCTTACTGTGCCCAGTATTGTGCCCAAATTGACTCTCTATAGCTTTCCCCCATCAGTCCTGCTTCTGCCTATGGAGATATCCAGGGGAAATTCAGTTCCTTTCCAGTGAGATTAATGAATTGAGCTGAGCCTAAAAAGTTGGGGTCAGAAAAATTTGGAGGTTTGTGACTTCAGGGCAATCTGGACAACTAATTCAACCTAATTCATCAAATATTATGTGTTTACTTTGTGCAGTGCACTGTGGTGGATGGTGCAGAAGATTCTAAGATGGGTAAGAGAATCCAGGATCCAGTTTGTGAGCATCTAGCAGGGCCACAGGAGATGTTCACACATAACTATTACACAACTAACAATAAGACACAGTAGAAGGGGATGGAGGTAATAAAAGAGGCTTAAGCCTAGGAGTTAGATGACAGAGAATGTATCTTGCTATCCTCTCCAATCTATTCTCCACACAGAAGCCAAAATGAGTTTTAAAAAAATCTGAGCATGTTCTTTCAGGCTCAATAGTATACAGTGGTTTTTCATGAAAAAAAAAAAAAAAATTGAACTCCTAGTATGGCCTTCAAATCTTCTTCTGACTGGGCCCCTGCCTGCCTCTCAACCTTGTCATGTACATATTCTTCCTTGCTTCCTGGAAAGGCACCAACCACATGAATCCATGTTTACTTCCTCAGTTATGCCAAGATCTGTCCTGCCCCAGGGCTACCTCCCCAGTTACTCCCCAAGCCTGGAACCCTCTCACTCCCAATTTTTTCACCAGTCAGGTCTCAGACTCAAAGAAGACTCTCTTGATTCTTTCATAGCACCATAACATTTCTTTATACCATTTATTACAGTTTGCCATCACACACCTAAGTGTGTAGTTGTTTGAACTGGTTCTTTGCTATTCAACAGCAAGTTCCTCAGGGCTATTATTTCCCACAATGCCCACATGGCCTATCATAGTGCCTGGATGATAGATGTTCAGTAAAGGCATTTGCCAAACAAGTGATTCAATGATGAAAGAACAAGAGCAACCAGATGAAAGTTTCTGCAGGAGGTGACATTTGAGGAGAATTTTGAAAAAAATGGTAGAGTTGGGGCAGGAAAAACCTTCCAGAAGAGTGAAGAGTGTATAAATGGGAAGTTCAGGGCTTACTGTTTGGAACATGGCAAATAACAGAGTTTAGTTTAATAGAAGGATACGTCTAGGATAGGGATCCACCAACTTTTCTGTGAGGGGCTGAAGAGCAAAGATTTTAGGCTTTGTGAGCCATGGAGTCTCTGTGGCAACTACTCAGCTCTGCCACTGCAGTGTGAAAGGTAACATAGACGGCATGTGAACAGGTGGGTGTGCTTGTGTTCTAACAGAACTTTATTTACAAAAATAGGTGATGGGGACTTCCCTGGTGGTGCAGTAGTTAAGAATCCACCTGCCAGTACAGGGGACATGGGTTCAAGCCCTGGTCTAGGAAGATCCCACATTCCGTGGAGCCACTAAGCCCATGAACCACAACTACTGAAGCCCGCACGCCTAGAGCCCATGCTCTGCAACAAAGAGAAGCCAACACAATGAGAAGCCTGTGCACCGCAATGAAGAGTAGCCCCTGCTCACTGCAACTAGAGGAAGCCCTCACGCAGCGATGAAGACGCAACGCAACCAAAAAATTAATTAATTAATTAATTAATTTTTTAAAAAATAAGAGATGGACCAAATTTGGCCAGTGGTTTGCAGTTTGCTGGCCCCTGGTCCAGGGAATATGAGAGAGTTACCATTCATTTGAGGCTGGTACAGCAGCCTCCTAAACTGTGGATTCAATAAGTTACCAGACAGGTAATAGGCCCACATATGGCCCAAAAAGCCATAGCAAGTTTTAGATAAAGAAGGTATGTGATTAAAGTGGTTTTTTAGTATGGTTAATCTGGCAGCATCCTCTGATAACTGAATCGGAAGAGATCAGAGACACAGAGAGGAGCAGTTGGGAGTCTATTGTAAAAAAAATAATCTAGGTAAGAGACGATAAGAGCTTTACTTGAAAAGAATGAACATGAAGCGATAAGGGAAACTGGAATATTAAGTCTGAGGTCTTCATCCCAGGTATTAGAAAATGGTGCAAGGCTAGTAGGGAAGGAACAGGCAAGTGAGGAGGAAGAAGAGCTTTGGTGTTGAGGGAAAATGGCCAGCTGAGTTCCCACATGTGCAGTTTAGGTAAGAGGAGAACATACAATAGGATATATAACAGATGAGAGAAAACTTAGGGTTCAAGCTAGGGATTCGTGCTCTGGATGCAGACTTGGGTGAAAGCCTGAGCAAGTGGAGAGAGGTAGGGTGTGGTGCCTGAGGACAGATGTTGGCGATGATCTTCACTGAGACACCAAGTGGAGGAAGAAAGTGTTAGTAAGTGACCCAGGATAGCAGAGACCACAGGAAGCAAACAGGGAAGGTTCCACAAGGAAAGGTGAAATCAAGCCCAAACAAATTCCTGTCCAGAAAGCCAAAAAAAAAATAAATCTGTTTCTGGAATTATTTTTTAAACTATATTCACAACATGGTTCATTAACCAGAAATGATGCACAAAAATTAGCCAGAGTGAGATTAGCCTTAAGGTTGGCACCGCTCTGTTCTATTCAAGAATGAAAATGAGGGGCAGAGTCAAGGTGGCATACTAGGAGGATGTGGAATTCGCATCTCCTCACAACTAGGGTAACTGCCAGGCACTGGTGGGGGACCATGGACACCTAAGGGGACAGGAGAAATGCCCAGTTACCAGCTTGCGGGATCTTGGTTCCCAGGCCAGAGGTTGTACCCGAGCTCCTGTGGTGGGAGCTCCAAATACAAACTTCTGGACTAACAGAGAACCTCAGACCCCAGAGAATATCAATTGGAATGAGGCCTCCCAGAGGTCCTAATCTCAGCACAAAGACCCACCTCTAGCTAACTGCCTGCAAACTCCAGTGCTGGACATCACAGGCCAAACAACCAGTAAGACTGGAATACAGAACCACACATCAAAAAAAAAAAAAAAAAAAAAAAAAAAAAAAAAAAAAAAAAAAAAAAAAAAAAAAAAAAA
>RJWK010052299.1:0-15684 GCA_004363435.1 Platanista minor | reverse complement strand
AGGGGGAGGGGGAGGGGGAAGGAAGGAGAGGAGTCCTATGCAAAGAATCCTAGACCACTAGAGAACATTTATATTTTTTCTAGGTTAGGGTGGAGGCAATACAGATCGTGTTCTGAAAACCCTCGAGTATCAAGTCCATTTGTCTGAAATGAAGCCAAGCCTAAACAAAAAGTATAAGAAAAGTCATGTCCAATTGTCAGACTTTGCCTCCTGTTACCTATACTCCCGGCCAGCCAGGAATTTAACACAAAATCCTAAAAGCTTGGGTTCCTCCCACTGTGGATCAGAAGGTGCTACATCTTCGCTGTGAATGGAAGAGCATATGGATTGGCTTCTAGATACAACTTCTTTTCTTCATGAACCCATCACCTTCTTATCTGTACATGAAACTTATGCTCTGTCAGTCCTGCCTCCTGAGGACTTTTCCAGTCTCATATATAATGGTTAACCAAAAGAAAAATCTCTTCCCCTATAGCATGAGTTTTCAGTGATAAATGAATAAAGCATCACCAAGTGCTCCTCCCTGAACAAATGCCAAAAGCTGATTCATTGTCTGCATGACATCGGTGGTTTCATCCAGCCATGAAGTGAAATATCTGCTAGCGTGCACTTGATAGTAATCACTCTTCCCCACTCCACTGATATTATGCAACAGCCAACCGTGTCATTTTACAAAGGAATTCTGTCAAAAACTTCTGGTTTCTCTCTAAGGATAATGTTTGTCTTTAACTTTCCAGCTGATTTTCCAGGTGTCTCTTCAATAAAATGACTTATACTTACTTTTGTTACAAGGATCCTTTAATGAAGCTACTAGAGTTTTAATCTCTTATCTACTGTTAGCAGTATAATACATTAATTTTGTAACAGAAAACATTATTGGGTACTTGCCCTGGGAAACTTGAATAGTATAACAAGGAAGCCACTGTGCTTTGTTTGAAAATGACACCAAAACATCCATGGCTTCACAGACAAAGTTTCATAACAGGCAATGACTGGGGACTAGGAGCGAATGGATGGCAAGCCCAATGAAAAGCAGTTTTGAGATAGTCATCATCATACTTCCGTATGCACTTTTCCATTTCAGCTGCTGTTTTGAAATCATCGCTCTCACAAACGTCCTTGTTTTTACACATACAGATACACATTTTATATTTGGAATGGGATTCGGTTCTGTATGTTTATGACATTCTGAACTGCAGCATTGACATTACTATTTTCATCACTATTTTCACACTGCAATGAACCACTTTTGAGCCACTGATCTATTTTTGTGAAATTGAGATACAATTTAAGACCAGCAACAACAAACTATGCTATTTTAACAAATAAACAATAAGCAAATGACACAAAAAGTATATTAACCAAGATGAAGTGCACCATGATGAAGTGCTTATGAAATGTAAGCTATATTGACCAGTGCAGTCTTCACAGCATGAACACAATTTTTCATACCATAATAACTTTTAAGAACATAATGGGATTTCTGCTGAAATTATAATTACTCTCACATCTCAAGGTCCTACATGCTCTGCCACTCCAACACCTTCTTTCTGATTCACATTTCGAAGTCTTCCCCATCACCCCACCCCCTTGTGTTGGTCTTCTTGCTAACCTTTGAACACATCCAAACACATTCTCACCTTCAGGCCTTCGCACTGGCTGTTCCCTCTGCCTGGAACACTCCTCCTCAGGTATCTGTATGAGTAAATTCTGTCATTTCCTTTAAGTCTTTGCTTAAGGTCTCTTTCTTCATGAAGGCTACTCAACTACATTTATTCTGTTCTACTTTCTTTCTTCCAAAGCACTTATCCCCTTCTACCATGCTATATAATTTCGTTTATTGTGCATCTCCCACTCCTACCTCTCCACTCCCAACTGAATGAAAACTTCACAAGGGCAGTTTTATTCATTCAGCACCTAGATTCATGGAAGGTGCTCAATAAATAGTAGTTGAATGAATGAATGAATGAATAAGTGAAATGTTTTCACTGCTTTTCCTTTTTAACCACCAATCTGTTTGTGGATCTTACTTTGAGAATTAAACAGAAAATGGAGAACTATCAAATGATTTAAGCAAGAGAACTACACAAGGTCAGAAGATGATTTAAAGTTTGGAGAGGCTGGACTTTTTTTTTTAGTTTAAAAGTCAACCCATGAGGGGCTTCCCTGGTGGCGCAGTGGTTGAGAGTCTGCCTGCCGATGCAGGGGACACGGGTTCGTGCCCCGGTCCGGGAAGATCCCACATGCCGCGGAGCAGCTGGGCCCGTGAGCCATGGCCGCTGAGCCTGTGCGTCCGGAGCCTGTGCTCCGCAACGGGAGAGGCCACAACAGTGAGAGGCCCACATACCGCAAAAACAAACAAACAAAAAACAAACAAACAAAATAAATAAATAAATAAAATTCAACCCATGAAAAAAATGATGAAAGTCACAATTTTCCAAATGACTAGGTCTTCGTAAGTAGTTAATTTCAACCCCACAATACACATATCTATAGATATATGATCAATGTTTGTATATATACACATACATATATATGCATGCACACATTAGACATATGTTGAACAAATCTAGAAGAAGCTAAGGACATTTTTCCATCATATGGGTATTCTTCATATAAAAGCTAATGACTTTGGTAATAGTTCAGACAACCATCCATCATAATTTTCCTGGGATAGCCCAGTTTATACTGTTTGATTTGGTGCCCCTTCCAGTTAGTATCCCCCTTTACTCTCAAAAGTGTCTTTATCTGAGCAAAAATAACTACATGGTTATCCTACTCATAAAGAAGATACATACATTTCTTCTTATTCAAGCATGCCGACCAAGCTTTTGAGGATTTTAGTGCAGTGGGTGTGGAAAAAGTGACAGCCATAATTAATTGTAACACCTGCTGGCCAGCATTGCAAGTGAACTCTTTCAAACAGGCAATTCTTTAGCCAAGGAGCACAGCCATTGTTGAAGTACAGGCCACAAGCTTCATATATCTAGCTTTAGAACTCAAATCCCCACCAGGTCACCTGCACAATCTCCAGCCCCTATGAGAATGTTCACGTGATGAGTGGGCACAGCACATTCTTCTCTGCAAGCCTTTGTGTGAAAAACTGAGACCCAAACCCAAGACTCTAGTCAAAAGAGAGGGCAGAAAACAAAGGCTCTTCTATTATCCTCGTGGCCCAGAGGGCTTGGAAACTAGGAGAATGTGAAGTCAAGTCTTCACAACGACACATGTGTTTTGGTCTCTCAGTAAATTCCAAGAACTTGACCAAACACTACATCTTGAAACTTTCATTCATATCTGCAAAAGCCATGCACCCATCAGGTCTGCAAAGAGAATTTTGTTGAAGCTCCTCTCCCAAATCATAGGAGTTGTCCCAATTCATGCCAGCCCTAGGTAAACAGGTACTCATTCTTATTGTGCTCGAAGACAATAATAACCTGGGCTCAGAGCCAGAGTAGACACTTACTATGTCAAAGGAAAAACTATTTTATTTCTTATATGTATGAATAGATGACAAGCAACCAATTATGTCAGTCTTTTGTCTTCCTTTTTATTTCTTTTTTCCTTATGCATTTTTGGGGTTTGGGGGTTCTTTTTTTTACCTTTCTTACCTTTGCATTTAACAAATTAAAGACTGAAACAAAGCCAGACTCAAAATTTGAAGTCAGGAGAGGGTGGTGAAGAAAATAGTGAAGATTCCTTAATATCTAGGGTGAACACATAATTTATCATCCAAACCAGGACACTTGTAAATGTGAAAGTGGATGCATTTAATAATTCAGATAGGTCAACAGGAAAAAACCAGGACTACTGCAGGCTAACCAGAGGGTGTATTCACCCTTCTAATCCTTCATACATTTTCCCACACAAAAGGCATCCTGTGTGTAAAGAAGCAATTCTGCCTCTGCTACATCAACTGAACTTCAAATATAGTCCTCTCTCTTTCAGGCCAGGCCTGGCTTTCCACAATGGAGCTGGAAATGTTTTCACTCCACCCTGCCATTCCCTATTTGTGCAAAACTGGTTCCATTTTTACTCAAGCAACACACTAGAATGTGGATGCAGGCCAGGTGCCCAGTAAGCCCCAGGCCTGGTGCCTCGGGTTTCTCAAAAAGGAATACTTCACAAGAAAGGAAGCAAACTGGTGAGAAGGTACACAGATACCAGCCGCAGATTTAACAATCTGAATATGAATGTTAGACCCTTGTGTTGATGCCAAGGCACACGCTGAAACTGGACAGAGCCCAAAAGCCACCTCTCCAGCAGCACACATTCATCCAGAAGAAATGGCTATGGCATCTGTCCTCAGCTACAGGTAACAACCTTGGTTTCTTTGCCTTTTGCTGAGACCAGTGGTGCATAAGGATTTGAAAAAAGTAAGAAAATATGTGGGTTTTTTTCCCTCAAGATCACAGTTCCCACGTTAAACAGAGCCAATGCTTACTTTTACCCCATACTTCCTGTTCAGGGGGGTCAAACATTGCTCATGTTCTTCATTAAATTTAGTCCTGTGATTAGTGACTATTAATTTACTGGAATTTTCTCCCTCACATGCATCCAGAGGGGAGACCAATTTTGCAAACTAGTTGGAATCTACAGCACATAAAGAATCTATGATGGTGGTAGGAGCAGAAAAGCTCCAGATGGCTTATCTCAAATGTTCAGAATGACTGATTTCTTCAGGGACTCCACAGTCATTCAAAAAGATTCACTGCCCAAGGCTATTCAGTGCTGTGATGGAGGCAATGATAAAGCAAATGTCTTAGGCTGTTAAGCCTTATAAAAGTAGAGTACTACCCATAGCTGAGAGTCTCATGACAAATGCTGGGAGTCAGGGAACCACCTGTCACGGAGATGGTAGAAGAAACTCCTTTTGAATTCATGCAGATTGGTCTAAAGTCCTTCCAGCTAGGAGACACTATGAGTCCAAGGAGCCATTTGTATACAAGAACTGCTGTTTTCCCAGTGGTACGATAATCGTAAATCCAAAGACACTTTTGTTAATATAACTGTTTAAACTGCTTCACATAACCACAATTGAGGCCAAAATGGGCCAAAGGAATAATCAAAACAAACAGCTCAATATTGACTTTTTAAATGTTCAAAGAAAGAAGAAACCAACTGGTTAGGCTGCTGGACAATAAGGTTATAATGCCTCCTTTGGGAGATGAAAATTATGTCTTCCCCACCTGACCCCATCTCCCAACAGTGAAGTGGATAATTTCTGAAGAATACAATGACCCTTTATGCTGGGCTTCTCTTGTCTGCTAGGGATGCCATCTGTCTCCCACACTATATAAACAATCCCTGCGGGAATCTTCTGATGCCCAAACAGATTAGCAAACTCCAGATTTTCACACCATTAATAATATCCCCATCCAGATTAGGCTTCTTGCTTTAATAACTCCAAAGATAAGCCTAATAACTGATCCTTTTTGTTTACAGGTAATGTGAGTGTCATTTTAAAGATAACCTCTCAGAACACACAGCCATCTGTTGGAGGGGGAGTGGGTGGAGCTCTCTCTAGGCAACAGAAGAAATAAGCCCTTGAGGGAACAGGAGAAATAGTAAAATGAAAATCATACTTATGAGACAAATGAAAACATGAAATTTCACCAGGTCTAATAGAGGACTCTAATAACTACATTAAAATCTTTTTCTTCCAAATGACAAACTAGAAAACTATTCAAAAAAAAGACAAGTTTCATACTTTGACAAAGGCATACATACAATGAGAATTCAGAGTTTGCTTGACTCTAGGACTGTGAAAGCAGAAGCCGTACTGGGAAGGCTAAAGGGCCCCGGGGAAGTTTGCCTACCGTTCACCTCTACCTACGAGGATTGCTGATGCTTGCCTTCTCCAAGTTTAATATCGACTGATCCCCTGTAACTCTGTGAGCTCTCTGTATTGTCTCCAAAGACTTCCAACTCTAAAAGAAATAAATGTACCTGTAAAGATGTTCCTAAATTAATAATAATAATAATCAAGAAAAAACACCTGAGCTCTGCTAATAGCGGAAAACACAAGGCATGGAAGAGCCAGACCTCTGCAGTTGCACGTCCTCGGAAACGTCTACGTCTAAATCTGCAGCCCCAGTTTCCTCCAGGCCCCAAGCCCCCGCAGAGGATGTTCACAACACGTTCCAAACCAAAAAGGAAATGAAGCCTCAGCTCCCTCAAGTGACGCTGAGATGGACCCAAAAGTCTCAGCTCCCCGGGAGAACCAAACCTTGAAACACGTCCCAGTGCCTCTCACCCGCGTCTCTGGGCAGCGGAAGCCGAAATGTCAAATGAATGACCGCGCCGGGGCGAGAGGGAGGAAAACAAAGCCACCTCCAGCTGTCCGGTACCTGCGGCCCGAGGGCCGGGCCAGGGCCGCGCACTCACCTGGGGCTCGGCGCCGGCTGCCGCCGACTGCGGGTGGGGACGGGGCCGCCGGGCGGCAGGGCGCCCCCGCAGTCGCCCGGACCCGCGGCCCCGGAGCCCTCCGGCCGGCCCGCGCACGCCGCGGGGAAAACAGGCGACCGGGGGCGCCGCCGCGCGTAGCATGCAGCTCCCGGCTGCGGCGGCCGCTGCCACGGGGCCGAGGGACCCTACGCGGCCGTCTCCGACCCGGGGACTCCGAGGCAGCGACGAGAGACGCAGCGCGGAGCCAAGCGCGCCCAGCGCGCCCCTCAGCGGCTCTTCCCTCCGCCTTCCGTAGCGGGCTGGGTCTCGGCTCGCCTTTGTGCTGGCATCCTCCTTCGCTCCCAACGACGCCCGGAGCTCCGCGGGCGGCTCCGCGCCGCCGCCCACCCCCGGGTTACGCCGCGCCCCCCGCGCGGCCCGCCGATTCTGTCGAGTCAGCAGCGGCGGCGGCGGCGGCAGCGGCGGGGACACGCGAAGCCATATCTCCCGCCCGCGTTCGGGAGGGCGCCAGGGGTCTGGGCGTCCGGAGCGGGTTTACGGGCGAGCTCGGCGGTCCGGGCGCGGCGCCTCCCCGAGCGGCTCCGCAGCGCCTGGCTCCCCGCCGCTCGCTCTCCAGGCGTCGCCCGCGAGCCGCGCGCCGGACCTCCCGCGTCGCCCTCTCTCGCCGCTCCCCGCGGGCTCGCCCAGCCTCCCTCGCGCTGCCACCTTCCTCGGGCCCAGCGTGCCCGGTGCCCGCCCTGGCCCTCGGGGGGCGAAGGGTGCGGGCCGCTCACCTCCCGCGGCGTCGGCGCCCCTCCCGCCGGACGCCCGGGCGGCATCTGCCCGCACCTCCCTGCGGGGCGCTGGGCTGGGGGCTTCCTGCACGTCAGGGACCAGAGTGGAGGAGGCAGGAGGGGTGAGGGGAGAGGACGGGAGGGACTGCCAGACCTTGGCCCGTTGGACCTTCCCGGGGAAGGTGTGGGAGAGCGCGGCGGATGCAGCTGGGCGAAGGACGAATGCCGAGGCTGCGGCGGAGCCCGAGCTGCTCTCCTTCTGCGACGCCGAAGGACATGAGGGTTCCGAGAGGCGCCGCGGAGGAAGAAGACCCTCTGAGGTCAAGCAGGCTGGACTCTTCCTAAATCCCCCCGGAAGGCTGAATGGAGGCGTGTCATGCCTCGGTTTCCCCAACTGCAAGGGCAAGACGGTAATACTCAGGTCACCTACACGGGGTGTGGTCACGATTAAAAATGGATTATTGAAAGCCCTCCCAGCTACTTTGCCTAAAGAGGGCACTCAAATTAAAAATTAACATATTGGGCTTCCCTGGTGGCGCAGTGGTTGAGAGTCTGCCTGCCGATGCAGGGGACACCGGTTCGTGCCCCGGTCCGGGAAGATCCCGCGTGCCACGGAGCGTCTGGGCCCGTGAGCCATGGCCGCTGAGCCTGCGCGTCCGGAGCCTGTGCTCCGCAACGGGAGAGGCCACAACAGTGAGAGGCCCACATACCGAAAAAAAAAAAAAAAATTAACGTATTAATACTTTCAGCTTTCTGTTTACTTCTTTTGTAGTATCTTCATTGACTCAGTCCCACTTACAGGAAAGAGTAAAAACGCTGACATATAAGACGATTACCCCCTATGCGTGGTATCTGTCTGGATAAGGGAAAGATTTACTCGATTTTACAGTTTAACTTCAACCATAGGAAAGAAGTCCCAAAACATTTTTTCCACAAATAATGGATATCCTTATTTACGGTTTTTTGAGTATGTACTTTCAGTATTATCCATTTCTCTGATAACAGCTATTCATTTTTCCTTTGGGAACTACCCCTCCCCCCCTTGCCCACGAGTCTTTGTGGTTCCAGGATACTGACACCTCCCACCCTCACTCCCCAGAACTGGCCAGTCTTCATATTCCAGACCACAGTGACTGGTTCTGGGATGGGCATATTGGTCCAGGAACTCAATCTGGGGCTTTTGCTGAATCAGTTCAGAAAAAGAAGCCCTTCAAACTAGAATAACTTATTTGGAAGGATATAAGCCAGTGATAAGTACCACCAATGCCTGTAAATGAAATCAAGTCAACTTCAAGAGAAGGAAAACTGTGGGAGAGGGGATGATATCTTTTGAGACTTAGGAGGCAAATATATCGGAAGTGAACTCTACCCCCGAAGGCAAAAATCCCCCTCCTTTCCTCAAGGCAGTTTCAGTTGTGTTCTGTCACATGTCACAAAAAGCCCTGACTCATTATTCCTCTGGATCTTTCCATCCCAGGCATCATTGCTAGGCTACTCCAATGAATTGACGAGCAACCCCCCACCCCCCCTACACACACACACACACACAAAAGAAAAAAAATGGTCCTATTCTTGTACTTGCTGGAAGAGTAGGGATCCCGAAATATCCCACATGATGTTCTCTTTCTACAACTTGCTCTAGACTCAGCAACCCCACAACTGCAACCCTTAACCTCCTGTGTTGATTAAGCGCTGTCTTACAATCTGGCTTTAAACAAAAAAGCATAAAAATAAATAGAGCTAAAATGGATCATTCTTGCTGCCCTTCGGTTTGAAAAAACAAAAACAAAACCTTTTTCTCTCACCTTAAAAGCAGTCCCATCTATCCTTAAAACTCTATGTATCAGGCATTAAATATGAGGCTGAGGCTTCAAAGGTTAATAGCAAAGTCATCTTAAAATCTCAGACTTGCAAAAGTGTGTAAACGTTAGGTTCTTTCATACCACACTGCCCATCCCTGTCACTACCACTCCCCAAACTGGGGCCTCCCCTTCACAGGATCCCTGACTGGTTCTTATTTAGCCTCTTCCTGAGCTGTTCCTGTGAAGAAAACTCAGTATTTCATTAGCTGGTCAATTCTACATTTAAACTGGCCTAACATTAGATAGTGATTCCTTCTATTGAGTTGAAATACTTCTTTCACCTCACAGGACTACAAGGACTAAAGACAGACTTGGGAACCCCTTGAATTTTCTCTTCCAAGATCTTTGCACGGCCCTTAGCTGTTTATCATGAGGCAGAGAGTCCTGACCCTTCATCATCGTCCATTACCTCCTGTCTATGAACGTGCTTACCTTTGAGCACTCCTCCTGAAGCATAGCATTCAAAGCTAAACCCAAAGGCAGATTCCAGGAAACTTAAAATTCAAACCTCTTCCAGCACCACAAGAGGGGTCCTAGAAGTATATTCATGTGGTATTATGTTTCTGTAAAAGTTTTGGAAGTAAAATATTTTCATCTTAAAAGATTGCTGTCTCTGTGTACTCTAACTTCCCTTCAGTCATAATTTTCCTTGTGTCCAGAGCACTGAAGTGATTGCTGGCATTTTGGGGATCTGGCTAAGGGGAACTTGAGTTAGTTAAATGGAAAAAATGTATGTGGTTCATGGGCATTACAGCCCATTGGAACAGTAGCATCTATTCTGACTGCTTGAATGCCTACCGTCACCTGGGTCACTTGGTATTGTGACACGAAGGTGGATGGCCAGAGACCAATCAGCAAATGAATGCTTTGGGACCTAGCACAGAAGCATGTAGGCAATGGGGTAATGTTTGAAATGTATGGATCCAGAACTAGAATTGGAAAATCCTCCCACATCTTATTCTGTATATGTAAGAGAAATTTGGTACAGATTTTCCCAAATTTGACCACTATCTTAAAAAATGTATGTAACTTTCCCAATAATGAGTTATAGACTGGAAAGAAACTCTTCTCAACTACCAATAATAAAAATAAATTTCAATCAACTCCACTAGTGGAAAGACTGAACTATCTATTAACTCTGTAGAACAAAATGTAACAAAATCATTTTCATATGAAGAAGAAATCAAAGAGTATGCAGTCAAAAGATGTAGGAAAGGGCTTCCCTGGTGGCGCAGTGGTTGAGAGTCCACCTGCCGATGCAGGGGACGCGCGTTCGTACCCCGGTCCGGGAAGATCCCGCATGCCGCGGAGCGGCTGGGCCCGTGAGCCATGGCCGCTGAGCCTGCGCGTCCGGAGCCTGTGCTCCGCAACGGGAGAGGCCTCGACAGTGAGAGGCCCGCGTACCGTAAAAAAAAAAAAAAAAAAAAAAAAAAGATGTAGGAAAAAGTATTGTTAAAGGTATACTAGGCAGTTAATTAATTTAAAACATCAAGATATTTTTCTGAATTTGGTGATGTCTGGTTCCTGTGAATTTTTTAATTTGTAATGGGTTGTGACTTTTATTCTAAATAAATACTTTTTGTACCTTCTTTTATACTTGTGGGGTTTTTTCTTAAAGAAGCCTCTATATTGTGTAATCTTCAGACTCCACAAAATGTGGATCTATCCCCTATTGAACCTGACACTCTGAATGTAGTCTAATCAGTGTAGCATTCAGGGAGTGGGAGCTTCCAATGGAAGAAATAACTAAGCACAATAATAGTTGAGACATCCATTACTGTCCTATTTCATCTATCAACCATCATAGAGAAATGAATGACTAGTCACAACTAGGGAATTTAGGGCATGACTGAAGAATGTCCATTTGAACACACAAAAAAGAAAATTTCTTAAATGTATTACAACATTTCTGCCTTTTTAAAGAAAGTATACCAAATCTAATTGATTCATCATTTTCATAGTGGCTGTAATTTATTTACTATGCTATGATTCATTGATACCCTTAGGACCTATCTAGGCATAGATGTTTTTGCCTCTACACTAAATGGCCTCAGGCTCCTATAGTTTTCATTGTTGCTGTTGTACTTTAAAAGTAACTTTTTCCTTTGAATCCCACATTTTTCCTATAACGTTTTCTTGATAATCTTTCTTGTCTGACTTTAAGTTCCTGTTTATGGTCTGGTATGGAATTGATAAACTGTATAAACATTCTCCTTAGAACTCTGTTTAAAATGCCTTGTGGGAGGGGGGAGTTTCAGTGAATAATATGCATGAGCTTTAGTGCATACATTTCATGGTATCTGTTGTGGTTGCTTGGAATCCTTTCTTATTTTCTTCCAATTTCTCTCTCACTAGTAATGGTAAGAAGCCCTGGATTCTCCTTTTCACATATTCTCTAAGTAAATATTTAATAACCATTTACTATGAGCCAGGCATTCTTCTAAGTGTTAAGGATACAGAAGTAAAGGGAACAGAAAAAAAATCCCTGACCTTGTGAAGCTTATATTCTGATGGAATAGGGAAGGAGAGGTCAAATAATAAGTTGTGGCAGAAAATGTTAGTGTTTACAATATCCATATGTTCCTATATGTTTTCCAGTCTCCTCTGCATTTAGGATAGCTGTGTGACTACTTCTGGCAAATAGAATTTAAGCAGCAATGATGGGTATCATTTCTAGCAGTGGAGTTAAAAATCCAGTGTGACTTCTTTCCTTCTCTTCACCTTCACTGGATACCACAGAGGCCACCTGTTGAAATGGTGTCATCCCAAGATGGAAGGAGCCTGCATCACTGAGCCATCACTTGGAGGAAACCTAACTGCTATAAGACTGTGATGAGAGCAAGAAATAAAGTGTTAAGCTACCTATTTGTTACAGCAGCCAGTATTAATGATCCTGACTAGGGACTTCCCTGGTGGTCCAGTGGTAAAGAATCTGCCTTCCAATGCAGGGGACGTGGGTTCGATCCCTGGTCAGGGAGCTAGGTTTCCACATGTCATGGGAGCTAAGCCCACACTCCACAGCTACTGAGCTCGCACTCCTCAACTAGAGAGAAAACCCACACACCACAACTAGAGAGAAGCCCATGCACCACAGGGAAAGATCCCGCACGCGTCAACAAAGATCCCGCGTGCCACACTAAAACCCAACGCTGCCAAAAATAAATAAATAAATAAATGATCCTGACTACAATGGAAATTAATACCTTGAAATAGGGTATTGCTATAATTAAAACCTAAAATATGTGGCATTTACTTAGGAGTTCAGTAGCAAGTAGCAAAAAACTAACATTGGAAGCTAGAAAGATGGTGATAATAGTATGCAGTGGCAAAACAATTAGTAAAATGTTACCATTACCACATAACTTATCTCGAGCCACTGAGTCAGCAGCAATAAGATAAGTGATTGGAAAGAATAAATTAGTAAGTGATAGAGACTACTGGTTGCATGTGGCAAAGTGTCACAAAAAAGATACGAGTTGAGGAAAGAAGTAATCAGTTTTCAAAAATAAATGAGAGATTACAGAAAGTCTAGAAATTTCAGTCTTCACAGAGGTGGAAAACTTGACTGCTTTTATATTCCAAACAGTAAAAAGATGGGATTTATAAAAGCTTTGACAAAGCCCCAGTAAAATTCAGCCAGGGAAAAGATAACATTTAAGGGTGTGGTTAGATAGGTTCAAGGTTACCATTAACTTGAGGAAGTTTTAATCTTATATTTACAAAAACACTGGGTATAGTTACTGGCACACTAACTGACTGGAAGAAAAAGATCAGAAACCTATTTATTTGTTTTTTTATTTTTTTAATGTCATGATTTTATTTATTTTTTAACACCTTTATTGGAGTATAATTGTTTTACAATGCTGCGTTCGTTTCTGCTTTATAACAAAGTGAATCATCTATACATGTACATGTATCCCCATAACTCCTCCCTCTTTCGACTCCCTCCCACTCTCCCTATCCCACCCCTCTAGGTGGTCACAAAGCACAGAGCTGATCTCCCTGTGCTATGTGGCTGCTTCCCACTAGCTAGCTATTTAACATTTGGTAATGTATATACGTCCATGCCACTCTCTCACTTCGTCCCAGTTTACCCTTCCCCCTCCCGTATCCTCGAGTCCATTCTCTACATCTGCATCTTTATTCCTGTCCTGCCCCTACGTTCTTCAGAACCACTTTTTTTAGATTCCATATATATGTGTTAGCATACACTATTTGTTTTTCTCTTTCTGACTTACTCAACTCTGTATGATGGACTCTGGGTCCATCCACCAAACTACAAATAACTCAATTTCGTTTCTTTCTTTGGGTGAGTAATATTCCATTGTATATATGTACCAAATCTTCTTTATCCATTCATCTGTTGATGGTCATTTAGGTTGCTTCCATGTCCTGGCTATTGTAAATAGAGCTGCAATGAACATTGTGGTACATGACTCTTTTTGAATTATGTTTTTCTCAGGGTATATGCCCAGTAGTGGGATTGCTGGGTCATATGGTAGTTCTATTTATAGTTTTTTAAGGAACCTCCATACTGTTCTCCATAGTGGCTGTATCAATTTACATTCCCACCAACAGTGCAAGAGGGTTCCCTTTTCTCCACACCCTCTCCAGCATTGATTGTAGATTTTTTTGATGATGGCCATTCTGATTGGTGTGAGGTGATACCTCATTGTAGTTTTGATTTGCATCTCTCTAATGATTAGTGATGTTGAGCATTCTTTCATATGTTTTTTGGCAATCTGTATATCTTCTTTGGAGAAATGTCTATTTAGGCCTTCTGCCCATTTTTGGATTGGGTTGTTTGTTTTTTTGATATTGAGTTGCATGAGCTGCTTGTAAATTTTGGAGGTTAATCCTTTGTCAGTTGCTTCATTTGCAAATATTTTCTCCTATTTTGAGGGTTGTCTTTTCATCTTGTTTATGGTTTCCTTTGCTATACAAAAGCTTTTAAGTTTCATTAGGTCCCATTTGTTTATTTTTGTTTTTATTTCCATTTCTCTAGGAGGTGGGTCAAAAAGGATCTTGCTCTGATTTATGTCATAGAGTGTTCTGCCTGTGTTTTCCTCTAAGAGTTTTTTTTTTTTTTTTTTTTTTTTTTTTTTTTTTTTTTTTTTTTTTTTTTTTTTTTTTTTTTTTTTTTTTTTTTTTTTTTTTTTTTTTTTTTTTTTTTTGCTGTACGTGGGCCTCTCACTGTTGTGGCCTCTCCCGTTGTGGAGCACAGGCTCCGGACGTGAAGGCTCGGCAGCCATGGCTCATGAGCCCAGCTGCTCCACAGCATGTGGGATCTTCCCAGAACGGGGCACGCAGCAAGTGGACTCTCAACCACTGCGCCATCAGGGTAGCCCCCTCTAAGAGTTTTATAGTTCTGGCCTTACATTTAGCTCTTTAAACCATTTTGAGTTTACTTTTGTGTATGGTGTTAGGGAGTATGCTAATTTCATTCTTTTATATGTAGCTGTCCAGTTTTCCCAGCACCACTTATTGAAGAGGCTATCTTTTCTCCATTGTATATTCTTGCCTCCCTTATCAAAAATAAGGTGACCATATGTGCGTGGGTTTATCGCTGGGCTTTCTATCCTGTTCCATGATCTATATTTCTGTTTTTGTGCCAGTACCATAGTGTCTTAATTACTGTAGCTTTGTAGTACAGTCTGAAATCTGGGAGCCTGATTCCTCCAGCTCCGTTTATCTTTCTCAAGAATGCTTTGGTTATTCGGGGTATTTTGTGTTTCCATACAAATTGTGAAATTTTTAAGTTGCTTTGGGTAGTATAGTCATTTTCACAATGTTGATTCTTCCAATCAAACAACATGGTATAGCTCTCCATCTCTTGGTATACTCTTTAATTTCTTTCACCAGTGTCTTATAGTTTTCTGCATACAATTCTTTTGTCTCCTTAGGTAGGTTTCTTCCTAGGTATTTTATTCTTTTTGTGGCAATGGTAAATGGGAGTGTTTCCTTAATTTTTCTTTCATATTTTTCGTCATTAGTGTATATGAAAGCAAGAGATTTCTGTGCATTAATTTTGTATCCTGCTACTTTACAATATTTGTTGATTAGCTCTAGTAGTTTTCTGGTAGCATCTTTAGGATTCTCTACACATAGTAACAATGTCATCTGCAAACAGTGACAACTTCTTCATTTCCGATTTGGACTCCTTTTATTTTTCTTCTCTGTTGCTGTGGCTAAAATTTCCAAAACTATGTGTAATAATAGTGGTGAGAGTGGACAACCTTGTCTTGTTCCTGATTTTAGAGGAAACTGTTTCAGTTTTTCACCATTGAGAATGATGTTGGCTGTGGGTTTGTCATATATGGCCTTTATTATGTTGAGGTAAGTTCCCTCTATGCCTAGTTTCTGGAGGGTTTTTATCATAAATGGATGTTGAATTTTGTCGAAAGCTTTTTCTGCATCTATTGAGATGATCATATGGTTTTACTCCTTCAGTTTGTTAATATGTTTTATCACAATGATTGATTTGTGTATACTGAAGAATCCTTGCATTCCTGGGATAAACCCCACTTGATCATGGTGTATGATCCTTTTAATGTGCTGTTGGATTCTGTTTGCTAGTATTTTGTTGAGGATTTTTCATCTCTGTTCATCAGTGGTTTTGGCCTGTAGTTTTCTTTTTTTGT
>RJWK010052298.1:0-15681 GCA_004363435.1 Platanista minor | reverse complement strand
TGCAGTGGTTGAGAGTTCGCCTGCTGATACAGGGGACACAGGTTCGTGCCCCGGTCCGGGAAGATCCCACGTGCCGCGGAGCAGCTGGGCCTGTGAGCCATGGCTGCTGGGCCTGCGCTCCGCAACGGGTGAGGCCACAACAGTGAGAGGCCCGCGTACCGCAAAAAAAAAAAAAATTAAAAATAAATAAATAAATAAAAATGGGTGGATGCATGGAAAGAACTGGAATGAGCTTGTTTTGCATACTGCTTTAGAGCAAAAGGATACTTTTCAATATCAAAAAGATTGTAATGTGCATATTTTCCACGAAAGTTTTCTAATTTACAATACTTTCCTTATAAATCAAAAGAAGTGGCAAGTTCAGTTTCCCCATGACCTAGAAGAAAAGGATGAACGTGTAATCAAGGATCATGTCGCACAGCTTGAATGACTGCAATTATTTTTTAAATGATCTATGCTTAAATTAGCTTCATTGAAATGTCTTAGATGGATGGACTCAGAATCACAGAGGAAAGTCAGACTTGTCCATCTCCTCTCCCTACAACACACATCTAGTGGGCTCAGAATATGGGCCTCTACCCTGATTTAACTTGTCTCTTCTCCATGACCATTAGACAACTCACTTCTTCCTGAGGTGTCTAACCACTCAAGTCTGAAGGCCCCTGCAGTGCCAGCTGAAGACCTTGGTGCTCATATTGGTGGGCACAAAGTTGCTCTTCACCCTCCCCACCCCAACTGCTCAGTGATTGGCCAACAGGTGGCCAGGGTCATGCAAGTGGCAGTGTTGCAGGCTCTCTTCTGGGCAGTGACATTGATTTACAGGATGAAAGAGAAAGGACTGTGAGTTTCTGATGTTAAGAGAGTCCAGGGGAGAAGACCCCATCCCAAGGGACTTTCATAAAAAGAATTAATGTTCTGGGTTGCATCACTTAACCAACTAAGTTTCTCTCCTAAACATAATCATCAAGACAGAAGATCATAAGAGCCATTAGAGGAAATTATCATACCAATCTTTGCTAGGAGTCCTCCCCAAAGAATGTCACAGAAAACCCAGAACCCGCGAGATTCCTGGTTCCTGACTGTGGGGCACACGCTCCACACACTCTTCCCTGCTCTTCTATCCCTTACAGTCAGTCCCTTCGGTGCCAGCAAGGGGCGACTGACAAAGGCCAGAAGAACCTCAGTGAATGTCGGGGTTACTCCCAGTCCCACTCTGAGGCACACAAGGAGTCTCTAGAGGTCACACCCCAAGGACAAGCATCAAATACACCTCCACAGGAAAATTAAAAATCCCCGTCTTACTTGGAAAAGGCCCAGAAAACAGGCTTTGCAACATCCTCTTTCGAAATGTTTACCGGCACCTCAGCACAGCTGTTCTTGGTGCTGTTCTTGGTCATAGGAACCATCTGCCAAATCCTGGGTCGTGTCATTCCTGGGTTACCCCTACTTCTCAGCATTCTCTCAAGGCCTGGGACCTGGGCCAGAGCAATGACCACCACAGCTCAGGCCTTTTAGACCTGACCCCCTCAGCAAATGGACCCCCTTCTCCAGGCCTCTTTCCTCTACATTTTGGAGTTCAAAGCTGCCTGTGAACATGGATGGCATGGAAGCTCAAAATCAAAAGTGCAGGAAGAGGTACCCAGGTCTGGGGATTTCAGGGTTTGCTCAGGTTTGGAGAGCCTCAGCCCCATCCCATGGGTCTAGTCCACCCAGAGGGCTTTCTGCTGGATACGGCTGAAGCAGGAGGGCTCATCATCTGCATCCTCAAGTACTGAGAAATCTGGGACTATCTTTCCTAGTGCTAAGTTGTTTGTTTACTTCAATACACTGCAGCCACTGATGTATGTGCGCCCCCTCACCCCACCACCACACACACACACACAGAGTTCTTCCCATACATCCATCAGGATAGAGGCCACCCCTCCACAGGCCATTTGCATAGCTACCATGCACCAGACCTCTGTGTGGGTAGGCCAGTCCACGCTAGTTGCAGGCCTGAAGATTACCAAGCACCTGTATTCAGCTGAGGACAACCACTCTCACTGATTGCTCCCAGCCTCACCTGGGCCATGGTATTCTAAATTCACGCCCCAGAAGGGGCTGGCTACCTCCCAGCCACCTCCCCATAACTCATTCATTATGATTCCCAGAATCATTCTGGCAGAGGACCCGAGCACAGATGCCAACATATGCAGTCCTTACACAGAGACCATCAAACTGTACACTTGCCTTCACCTATTCTCAGCTGTGAACAAAGAACGTTGCCTGCCATGTCAGTAAACAAAGGATGTTGCGGCCATCAAGCCATCAGCCTCTGCAGCCACCCCCAGCGGTGCACCCTCCAGAGGATTCAGGATGGAGAAAAATAGGATACTGGCTCTAGATAGTTAAGATGCATATCAAAGGAATGATTTCATTAAGCCCAGACTCTTGCATCTTCCCTTACAGAGAAAAGCATTAAATTCATTAACTTGAGATGTCTGTTTTTTCTTTAATTAGCAGTAATCTTTTGATGTTTGGCTACCTGGGTGGGGGGGCAGAGGGTTTGTGTTTGTTTGATTGTTTGTTTTGCAAAACTCCTGTATATCCTGGCTCCTCCCTTACCTCTTAAGTATAGTTCCTCGGAGCTATCTGAGAGCCTATCTCCCAGGCTTAGGTCCTCAGTAAGTCCACCAAACAAAATTTAATTCTCAACTTTTAGGTTGTGCATTTTTTTTCAGTAGACACTGCAAATAAAACTTCTTTCTCGAGTGGACACTTTGCATGACTTGACCTGGCACTGAGCAATGATATAGCACACCCTGAAGACTCCTGGTGTGGGTTTCCTCACACTGGCTCTTGGCCTGGAAGCAAAAGTAAGAATCCATGGTGGGGTCAAGACTGAGGACTCAGTGGGCTCTGGGTAAGCAGGGGGATCTGACACCCCCAGCTCCTGGGGATAGTGCACCTAGGCATTGGGTTCTCACTGGGGTCTGCCACTGTGCTGGCCATTGTTCCTTTGACGAATGCAGAGTGGTGCTGTTTTCATGCTTTTGCCCCTCCCAGGATATGACCCAGAAAGGCAGATCCTTAGAGGCTGGTGCTCAGTGAATGCTCCCAGAAAAAGCTCTATGAAAACCGATTTAATTCTTAGAAGACTCCTCAGTCTGAAATCTGCCTGCGCTGATGGTCCAGTACTTCCTCAGATCCCCAAAATAAAAGCCACCCTGTCAGACCAGTGGCCTGCCAGACACCTAGGAGTAGTGAGTGCTAGAGCAACCTGTGTGGATACATTAGGTTTGGGTCTAACAAGTTAAAACCATTTTGCTAGAGGACTTTCGTTAGATGGAGGAGTAGGAAGTGCTGGGAATTCATCTCCCCAGCTAGAGAGAGACAGTTGCCCTGGCAGAATCTGACTGAGGTAACCATTTTGGAATTTCATTGACTCCATTAACATTATATAATGATCTTATTTTTGTTACAACTTTTTTTTTTTTTTTTTTTTGCAGTACACGGGCCTCTCACTGTTGTGGCCTCTCCCGTTGCGGAGCACAGGCTCCGGACACGCAGGCTCAGCGGCCATGGCTCACGGGCCCAGCCGCTCCGCGGCATGTGGGATCTTCCCGGACCGAGGCACGAACCCGTGTCCCTTGCAACGGCAGGTGGACTCTCAACCACTGCGCCACCAGGGAAGCCCTGTTACAGCTTTTAACTTAAAGTCTATTTTGTCTGACATAAACGTAGCTACCCTTGCTCTCTTGGTTTCCATTTTCATGGAATATCTTTTTCTATCCTTTCACGTTGAGCCTCTGTGTGTCCTTATAGCTGGACTGAGGAGTCTTGTAGGCAACGTATAGTTCGCTCTTATTTTCTTATCCATTAAGCCACTCTATGCCTTTTAATGGGAGAATTTAATCCAGTGCACTTAAAGTAAATATTGATAGGTAAGGATTTACAAATGCCATCTTACTGTTTTCTGGCTGTTTGTCGTTCCCTTGTTCCTTTCTTCCTCTCTTGCTGTCTTTGTGAATTGATGATTTTCTGTAGTGGTATGTTTTGATTCCCTTCTCTTCATCCTTTGTGTATCTACTGTAGGTTTTTCCTTTGTGGTTACCATTAGGCTTACACAAAACATCTTATAGATATTACAGTCTATGTTAAGCTGATAACTTCGAATTCATATGTGACGAGATTTGTAATAAAAACTGTCTTCCTCCCCTTTTCTGTCAGAGCTCCTAAAACCCTGGGACTCGCCTGTGATGAAAGGTGTCTCTTGTTATGTTAATGAGCTGACTTTTGAAATGCACCTAAGGATGGGGGCTTGTTGCCTGGAGAAACAAACAGGTGATTAGAGGGTTGGTACTTTCCAGTCCCATCCCCCTGACCTCAAGGGAGAGGGAGGAGCTGGAGGTTGACTCAACCACCAATTGCCAATGATTTAATCAACTATGCCTATACAATAAAGCTGCCATAAAATCTGAAAGGGTAGCTTCAGAGAGGTTCTGGGTTGGTGAACACATGGAGATTTGGGGACAGTGGTGCTCAGAGGGGGCATGGAAGCTCCATGCCCTTTCCCCATATCCTTTTGTCCTTTGTGTATGTGTCTCTCTTTTTTTTTTTTTTTTTTTTTGTCTGCACTGCGCAGCTTGCAGCATCTTAGTTCCCTGATCAGGGATTGAACCCGGGCCCTCAGCAGTGAAAGCATGGAGTCCTAACCACTGGACCACCAGGATTTCCCTCCTGTGCATCTCTTTTACCTGGATGTTCCTGAGTTATATCCTTTTACAATAAACCAGTAATCTGCTAAGAAAAATGTGTCTCTGAGTTCTGTGAGCTGCTCTAGCAAGTTAATAAAAGCCAAGGAGGAGGCTATTGGAACCTCCAATCTATAGCCAGTCAGTCAGAAGCACAGGTGACAACCTGGTCTTGCAACTGACGTCTGAAGGCATGGGGGAAGTCTTGTAGGGCTGAGCCCTTAATCTGAGATCTGATGCTATCACCTGGGAGATATGAAACAGCAGCAGAACCCTGTGGGGCCCTCCCTGGTAAAAATCCTCTTTCTGTGTCCCCCCATTTCTTATTTGTGAGAGATAGACTTCATTCAGCCTCCTTGACCTTCCCTGAGTTCCAAAAGGCAGATTCAAAGAGCTGCTAATCAGGGAAAGGAGGGAGATGCAGAAACATAGAATCAGTCGAGAAACAATAATGCAGGGCTTCCTTAGTGGCGCAGTGGTTGAGAGTCCGCCTGCCGATGCAGGGGACGCGGGTTCGTGCCCCGGTCCGGGAAGATCCCACATGCCGCGGAGCGGCTGGGCCCGTGAGCCGTGGCCGCTGAGCCTGCGCGTCCGGAGCCTGTGCTCCGCAACGGGAGGGGCCACAACGGTGAGAGGCCCGCGTTCCGCAAAAAAAATAAAAAAAAAAAAAAAGAGACAATAATGCAGCCTTAGGGGCAGGGTTCTGGCTCCTCCTCAAGGAATGTACATAACATCTTTTGAGTTCTTCTGCAAAACTAAGGTCCCCACCCAGGTGGAGGATGGTAACTTCAGGCTGAGCACAAGATTCGTGGAGCACCACCCTGTTACCTCACCATGAACCAATCAGAAGAAAGAAACACACCTTGCAGCCATCACCCCAAGTTTTGCCAAATTTAATAAAAACTTCTCCCTCAAAACCACCACAGAGTTTGGGGGTTTTGAGCATGAGCCACTCATTCTCCTTGCTTGGCCCTGCAAAAAAACCTTTCTCTGCTCCAACCTCCAATGTTTCAGTTTGTTTGGCCTCACTGTGTGTCTGACACACGAACTTGAGTTTGGTAACAGTGTGTCAGAATTGAGTTGAATTCTGAACACAGCTGGTGTTGGAGAATTGCTTGGCGGAGTGAACCCCCAGTTGGAATTGTGATCAGAATTGTAGCACACAAAGACTCTACCCTTTGTCAAATGACATAACTAAAACAATTTAACGAGTTTAATGCCTTTTATTCAAGGGAAAGCAATTTATGGATTGAAAGTGTACAATCTTCACAAGCAGTGGAACACTCTTCCTAAGGGATTTTGGGTAAGAATGAGTTTTATAGAGTATTAAAAGAAGCAACTCAGAAATGCACGGTTGGCTAGGAGGTCCTATTTTCCAGGGTAAGGTAAGCTAGCTAAAGCTGAGTTGGAGCATTGTGATTGGGGTTATGTATCCTTGACAGGTGTTTCCTGTTAAGTGCAGGCTGACTTAGGTTTAGATCTGTGATGTGGCTGGGCCACTGGGCAGTCTCCAGTTTGTGGGTGCTGATATATACATTAACTTTATTACTTTTTACTCCCCAGTCCTCGTATTTTTTGATCTTGATGTCACAGTTTATCCCTTTTTATATTGTGTATCCATTAATAAATCATTGTAGCTATTGTTATTTTTAATACTTTTGTCCTTTAATTTTATACTAGTTAAGTGGTTAATACATCACCATATTATGGTATTAGAGTATTCTGAATTTAACTAAATACCTTTATCAGTGTGATATATATTTTCATATGCATTCATGTTACTAATTAGCCCTATCAGCTGCTCTCCCAGCCGCCCCCACCCCCAGTTGCATGGCATGCCTCAGTACTCTGGATGGGGTGAGAAAGAAGTGGATCTCTTTGGCAGCATCCCACACAGCTGGGGAAGCCAAGCACACAATCACACACTCTCACTTTCCCCTGAGGGAGAAATCACAGGCCAGGAAGTTCTCTGTGCTGAACTGGGCCTCCGGAGAAGAGTGATGTGAGTAAAGTGAAGCTGTTCCACTATCTTCTTCAGTGCATCCAATCTCAGATTCTTTTTCCCCCTCTCCATTGGTGTGCACAAACCTATCCACTGGCCTCTTGGACGTTCACAAAAGCCTTCTCACCCATGGGTGATTGTCTAAATCAGTGTTCTTTGGAGGAAAGATGGTAGAAAACTCTTATTCTGCCATGATGATGACATCATTCTCCTTAACAGACTTTAAAAGATAGACATCACACAAAGTATCTTCTCTGACCACATTGAGATGAAGTTAGAAATCAGTAACAGAAGAAAAGCTGGAAAATTCACAAAATTTGTGCAAATTAAATGACACATTCTGAAACAACTATTGGATGAAAGAAGAAATCACAAGGGAAATTATAAAAGATTTAGAGACAAATGAAAATACAACATATGAAAACGTATGGGATGCAGCAAAAACAGTGCTAAGGGGAAAATGTACAGCAATAAATGCTTATATTAAAAAACAAAGATGTTGGAACTTCCCTGGTGGTCCAGCAGTTAAGACTCCATGCTCCCAGTGCAGGGGGCCTGGGTTCAACCCCTGGTCAGGGAACTAAATCCCGCATGCTGCAACTAAGAGATTCCACATGCCACAACTAAAAAACCCTGCATGCCACAAATGAGACCTGATGCAGTCAAATAAATAAATAAATTTTTTTTTAAAAAAAGATGTTAAATCAACTAACATCACAACTTAAAAAATAGAAAAAGAACAAATTAAACCCAAATAGAAGGAATGAAGTAATAAAGACTAGAGAGGGAATTAATTCCCTGGCAGTCCAGTGGTTAGGACTCAATTATTTCACTCAATTAATGTAGAAAAAGCATTAGACAAAATTCAATGTACTTTCATGATGAAAACACTCAACAAGCTAGGAATAGAAGGAAACTACATCAGCATAATAAAAGCCATATATGAAAACCCCACAGCAAACATCAAACTTGTATGATCAGGGCACTCATGATGGCTGTTCTCTTGCTCTCTGTACATCTCCTGCTTGACCAGTCCTTGCCTCACCTAGTCACCTGACTGACTTTCCCTCTTAATTATAGAGCCTAATCAGTAAATGCCTACATACTTGCCCCCAGACCAGCTAAGTAATTGTTCTAATCTTTAGATCAGAACTATCTCCACCATGATAGTTTATCAAAGGGGTGTGCCCCTCTGCTGGTTTCCCTGGTAACCTTGATGTGAATTCCCCCTATAATGAAACCTCCCTCTTTCCTAGGTAGCAAAGACTACTATCATTTCCTGTCTGGGCACACACAGTGGGGTGTCACTCCAGAACCTTGCTTCAGACATGTAAGATTACCCCTATCCATTAAACCATTGATGTCTCTGTCACTGACTCCGGGCTCTTTCTTCTGTCTTGAGGCTGGGCAAGTACAGGGCTTGCAGACCTGTCCGGTGCAGCCCAATAATACTCAATGATAAAAGACTGAAAGCTTTTTTTCTAAGTCAAGAACAAGGCAAGGATGCCTGCTTTTACCACGTTCATTCAACACTGTACTAGAAATTCTAATCGGAGCAATTAGGCAAGAAGAAAAGACATTCAAATTGGAAAGGAGGGAGTAAAATTATGTCTGTTCACAGATGATATTGAAACTGTGCAACTCAGATTGGGACTTGAACCCATAGTCTTTTAAATGAGATCACACACCTGGTCTCAGGACTTAATGAAGCTCAGTTTCTTGATGTCTCATTGCAGAAAGAATTCACTGAGAGACAAAGTGATAGGTAAGAAGTTGATTTATTTAGAGAGCAACACACTCCACAGAGTGTGGGCCATTTCAGAAAGTGAGAGTGGCCCTGAAATATGGTGTGGTTAGTTTTCATGGGCTGGGTAATTTCATAGACTAATGAGTGGGAGGATCATTCCCATTATTTTGGGGAAGGGGCAGAGATTTCCAGGAATTGGGCCACTGCCTACTTTTTGGCTTTTTATGGTTAGCCTCAGAACTGTCATGATGCTGGTGGGTGTGTCATTTATCATGCTGATGTATTACAATGAGCATATAATGAGGCTCAAGGTCTACTAGACGTCAAATCTTCTGCCATATTGGACCCAGTTGGTTCTAACTAGTCTTTGTCATGTCCTATGGCTATGTCATTCTTTTCAAGGTTGTGCCCTGCCCCCTTCCCTCCTGTTTCAATATGATCATATATGTAGAACACCCTAAATATGAAAACAAAAAAAAAGTTAGAATAAATGAGTTCAGCAAAATAGTATATAAAGTCTGCACACAAAAACTAGTTGCATTTCTACACATTAACAATCTGAAAAGGTAATTACAATAAACAATTCTATCTATAAAAGAATCAATAAGAATAAAATATTTATGAATTAACTAAGGAGGTGAAAGACTTGTACAATGGAAACACAAAACACTGCTGAAAGAAACTGAAAATGATATAAAGAAATGGAAACACAGCCTGTGTTCATGTATTAGAAGACTTAATATTGTTACAATGTGTCAATACCACCCAACTGTTACCAAGGCTGTTGCCCCAGAATCATACCCCTGCCCCTCCCTCGAATAGAAACCAATTGTTCTTATCTAAGTTTCAGGAGGAAGCTACAAAGAAAAAAACAAGAACTGGTTGGAACAAACTAGGCCCAAGATGGTGGAAGATTTGACATCCAGTAGACTTTGAGCCTCATTATATGCTTATTGTAATATATTAGCATGCTGAATGACACACCCACCAGTGCCATGACAGTTGACAATTGCCATGACAACAACCTGAAAAGCCAGTACAAAGACAAAAAGCAGTGTTACATTCTGGGTTCAAACCACACCCCTGTTCTCGGATAAGTCATGAATATTCCTCCCATTCTTTCCAAATCCCTCCCTTTTACTTTGACCCTCCTATATATATGGTGTCTCCACCTGAATTGGGTTGAGAAACTGATTTGCAAACTAAGTTCCTACTTCTCCATTCTTTGGCTATTGAATAAAGTTTGTGCTGTTCTAGTCTCAACACTGGTTTTGTTATTAACTGTGGGAATCTGAGCAGAAAAAGAACCTCCCTGCCTGAGACAAGGGGTCTCAGCCCAGGCTAGGACCGTGGGGCAAGTCCAGGCAACCTATTCAGTAACACAACCAATCTACAGATTCAATGCAATCCCTATCAAAATCCCAATATGTTCTTTGCAGAAATGAAAAATCCATCCTAAAGTTCATATGGTACCTTGAGGGGAGGGACCCTGAATAGTCAAAACAATCTTGATAAAGAAGAACAAAACTGGAGGACATTTCCTGATTTTAAAACTCCCCACAAAGCTACAGTAATCAAAAAAAAAAAAGTGGTACCTTTATAAAGACAAACATATGGATGAACTGAATAGAATAGAAAGCTCAGAAATAATCCCTCACACCTATGATCAGATGATTTTTGACAAGGGTGCAAAGACCATTCAATGGGGAAAAGACTGTCTTTTTATCAATGGTACTGGGAAAACTGAATATCCACATGCAAAAGAGTGAAGGTGGACCCTTACCTGACACTATATACAAAAATTAACTCAAAGAAATCAAAGACCTAAATGTAAGACCTAAAAATATAAAACTCTTAGAAGAAGACACAGGGCAAAGTCTTCATGGCATTGGATTTGGCAATGATTTCTTGGATATGACACCAAAAGCCCAAACAACAAAAGAAAAAATAGACAAATTGGACTGGATGAAAGTTTTTTAATTTCATACATCAAAAGACAATATTGGGCTTCCCTGGTGGCACAGTGGTTAAGAGTCCACCTGCCAATGCAGGGGACACGGGTTCGTGCCCCAGTCCGGGAAGATCCCACATGCCGCAGAGCAGCTGGGCCCGTGAGCCATGGCTGCTGAGCCTGCACATCTGGAGCCTTGCTCCACAACGGGAGAGGCCACAGCAGTGTGAGGCCTGTGTACCAAAAAAAAAAAAAAAAAAGACAATATTAACAGAGTAAAAAGGCAACCCACCAAATGGGAAAGAGTGGCTGCAAATCATATATCTGATAAGCGACTGACATCCAGAATATGTAGAGATCACTGAAAACTGAACAACACACAAAAAAACTGATTTAAATGGGCAAGGGCCTTGAATAGACATTTCTTCAAAGCACATGAAAAGATGCTCAACATCACTAATTGTTAGGGAAAGGCAAATCAAAAGTACAGTAAGATATCATCTCACATCCATTAGGATGGCAACTATGAAAAAGAAAAAACAGAAAATAACAGTGTTGTTGAGGATTTGGAGAAATTGGAAATCTTAAGCACTATTGGTAGGAAAGTAACATGGTGAAGCCACTGTGGAAAACAATAAGATGGTTCCTCAAAAATAAAATAGAATTGCTATATGATCCAGCCATTCTACTACTGTGTATATACCCCAAAGAATTGAATAAAAGATATGGTAGATTTTTGTACACCCATGTTCATTATTCACATTAGCTAAAACATGGAAGCAAGCCAAGTGTCCAATGATGAATGAATAAGCAAAATGTGATATATACATACAATAGAATATTAATCAGCCTTAAAAAGGAAGGAAATTCTGATATATGCTACAGCATGGATGAAGATGAACCTTGAGGACATTATGTCAAGTGAAATAAGCCAGTCCCCCAAAATCAAATACTATTTGATTCCATTTATATGAGATTCTTAGAGTAGTCAAAAATATAGAGCCAGAAAGTAGAATAGTGGTTGCCAGAGTCTGGAAAGAGTGGGGAATGGGGAGTTAGTGTTTAATGGGTAGAGAGTTTCAATTTTACAAGATGAAAAGACTAATGAAGGTGGATGGTGATGATGTTTGCACAAAATTATGAATATATTTAATACCACTGAACTATACACTTAAAAATGGTTAAGATGGTAAATTTTGTTATGTGTATTTTACATTAAAAAAAGTCTGAAACAACAAAAAAAGAGAAACGCTTTGTTGTCACTACCTCATACAATCCCTAATAAAGAGTAAATCCTGAGCACATCTGCATTTTCTATTTGACCTCTGTTTAGTTGAGAAAGCAAACTACTGGGACATTGACTTGCCTAGTTTTATTTGGTGAACAAAATCAACTCCCAGACAGAGATGTCCCGGGAAGCCAGGAATAGGGTGCAAAATGTAAAGGGGTGCCAAGAACCTCAGTAACCAAGGTAAATATTTTAATGTAATATTTATAAAGATAAAAATTAATGTGAAAAAATCCATGATAAAACATCTAAAATTTTTTTTCAGGTAGTACAATTTTATTACTTAAACTTATAATAGTAAATACAAGAAGAACTAATTAACAGAACCTGCTAAAAGTGGAGAAGTATTTTAATAACCATTGCAGATAATTATGAATATTCTCCTTTGATACTACACCAAAACTCAACAAGTGGTGGATTCTTAAAGGTCAGTTGCAATGCTGAATCTGAATATCAATGAACTGGGACTTCCCTGCTGGCACAGTGGTTAAGAATCTGCCTGCCAATGCAAAGGACACAGGTTCGAGCCCTGGTCTGGGAGGATCCCACGTGCCATGGAGCAACTAAACCTATGCGCCACAACTACTGAGCCTGCACTCTGAAGCCCGTGAGCCACAACTTCTGAGACCGTGCACCACAACTACTGAAGCCCATGCGCCTAGAGCCCGTGCTCTGCAACAAGAGCCACCGAAATGAGAAGCCCGTGCACCGCAACAGAGAGTTGCCCCCGCTTGCTGCAACTAGAGAAAGCCCGTGCGCAGCAAGGAAGACCCAATGCAGCCAAAATAAAAATAAATTTTTTTAAAAAATCAATGAACTTTTTGTACTCTATTATATTAAAATGTGTTGGCCTATTGTACACTTTGAATGAATGCTGTACCCATTCATTATTATTATAATGAAAATAGTTTTTTGACCTGCAGACCCTTGCAAGGGTCTCAGGGACCCCAGTGGTTTATGGACCACACTGTGAGAACCATTGTACAGTGTATACAATCCCTAACACACTGTCATCTTTTTTTTTTTTTAATGCAGCAGGTTCATATTAGTCATCAATTTTATACACATCAGTGTATACACGTCAATCCCAATCACCCAATTCATCACACCCCCACCCCCACCCCCCGTGGCTTTCCCCCCTTGGTGTCCATATGTTTGTTCTCTACATCTGTGTCTCAATTTCTGCCCTGCAAACCGGTTCATCTGTACCATTTTTCTACGTTCCACATACATGCGTTAATACACGATATTTGTTTTTCTCTTTCTGACTTACTTCACTCTGTATGACAGTCTCTAGATCCATCCAGGTATCAACAAATGACCCAATTTTGTTACTTTTTATGGCTGAGTAATATTCCATTGTATATATGTACCACATCTTCTTTATCCATTCGCCTGTCGATGGGCATTTAGGTTGTTTCCACGACCTGGCTATTGTAAACGGTGCTGCAATGAACACTGGGGTGCATGTGTCTTTTTGAATTGTGGTTCTTTCTGGGTATATGCCCAGTAGTGGGATTGCTGGATCATATGGTAATTCTATTTTTATTTTTTGAGGAACTTCCATACTGTTCTCCATAGTGGTGGTATCAGTTTACATTCCCACCAACAGTGCAAGACGGTTCCCTTTTCTCCAGCATTTGTTGTTTGTAGATGTTCTGGTGAAGTCAATTCTAACTGGTATGAGCTGATATCTCATTGTAGTTTTGATTTGCATTTCTCTAATAATTAGTGATGTTGAGCAGCTTTTCATGTGCTTCTTGGCCAACTATATGTCTTCTTTGGAGAAATGTATATTTAGGTCTTCTGCCCATTTTTTTATTGAGTTTTTTGTTTTTTTAACATTGAGCTGCATGAGCTGTTTATATATTTTGGAGATTAATGCTTTGTCCATTGATTCGTTTGCAAATATTGTCTCCAATTCTGAGGGTTGTCTTTTCATCTTGTTTATGGTTTCCTTTGCTGTGCAAAAGCTCTTAAGTTTCATTACCTCCCATTTGTTTATTTTTGTTTTTATTTCCATTACTCTAGGTGGTGGATCAAAAGAGATTTTGCTGTGATTTATGTCAAAGAGTATTCTTCCTATGTTTTCCTCTAAGAGTTTTATAGTGTCCGGTCTTACATTTAAGTCTCTAATCCATTTTGAGTTTATTTTTGTGTATGGTGTTAGGGAGTGTTCTAATTTCATTCTTTTAAATGTAGTTTTCCCAGCACCACTTATTGAAGAGACTATCTTTTCTCCATTGTATATCCTTGCCACCTTTGTCATAGATTAGTTGACCAGAGGGGCGTGGGTTTACCTCTGGGGTTTCTATCTTGTTCCATTGATCTATGTTTCTGTTTTTGTGCCAGTACTATATTGTCTTGATTACTGTAGCTTTGCAGTACAGTCTGAAGTCACGGAGTCTGATTCCTCCAGCTCCATTTTTTCCCTCAAGACTCCTTTGGCAATTTGGTGTCTCCATACAAATTTTAAGACTTTTTTGTTCTAGCTCAGTAAAAAATGCTACTGGTAATTTGATAGGAATTGCATTGAATCTGTATATTGCTTTGGGTAGTATAGTCATTTTCACAATATTGATTCTTCCAATCCAAGAACATGGTATATCTCTCCATCTGTTGGTATCATCTTTAATTTCTTTCATCAGTGTCTTATAGTTTTCTGAATACAGGTCTTTTGTCTCCCTAGGTAGGTTTATTCTTACGTATTTTATTCTTTTTGTTGCAGTGGTAAATGGGAGTGTTTCCTTAATTTCTCTTTCACATTTCTCATCATTAGTGTATAAGAATACAAGAGATTTCTGTGCATTAATTTTGTATCCTGAAACTACCAAATTCATTGATTAGCTCTAGGAGTTTTCTGGTGGCATCTTTAGGATTCTCTATGTATAGTATCATGTCATCTGCAAACAGTGACAGTTTTCCTTCTTCTTTTCCAATTTGTATTCATTTTCTTTCTTTTTCTTCTCTGATTGCCATGGCTAGGACTTCCAAAACTATGTTGAATAATAGTGGTTAGAGTGGACATCCTTGTCTTGTTCCTGATCATAGAGGAAATGCTTTCAGTTTTTCACCATTGAGAATGATGTTTGCTGTGGGTTTGTTGTATATGGCCTTTATTATGTTGAGGTAAGTTCCCTCTATGCCCACTTTCTGGAGACTTTTTATCATAAATTGGTGTTGAATTTTCTCAAAAGCTTTTTCTGCATCTATTGAGATGATCATGTGGTGTTTATTCTTCAATTTGTTAATATGGTGTATCACATTGACTGATTTGCATATATTGAAGAATCCTTGTGTCCCTGGGATAAATTCCACTTGATCATGGTATATGATCCTTTTAATGTGCTGTTGGATTCTGTTTGCTAGTATTTTGTTGAGGATTTTTGCATCTATATTCATCAGTGATATTGGTCTGTAATTTTTTTTGTAGTATCTTTGTCTGGTTTTGGTATCAGGGTGATGGTGGCCTCACAGAATGAGTTAGGGAGTGTTCCTTCCTCTGCAATTTTTTGGAAGAGTTTGAGAAGGATGGGTGGTAGCTCTTCTCTAAATGTTTGATAGAATTCACCTGTGAAGCCATCTGGTCCTGGACGTTTGTTTGTTGGAAGATTTTTAATCACAGTTTCAATTTCATTACTTGTGATTGGTCTGTTCATATTTTCTATTTCTTCCTGGCTCAGTCTTGGGAGATTATACCTCTCTAAGAATTTGTCCATTTCTTCCAGGTTGTCCATTTTATTGGCATAGAGTTTGTAGAGGTCTCTTAGGATGCTTTGTATTTCTGCGGTGTCTGTTGTAACTTCTCCTTTTTCATTTCTAATTTTATTGATTTGAGTCCTCTCCCTCTTTTTCTTGATGAGTCTGGCTAATGGTTTATCAATTTTGTTTATCTTCTCAAAGAACCAGCTTTTAGTTTTATTGATCTTTGCTATTGTTTTCTTTGTTTCTATTTCATTT
>RJWK010052297.1:0-15683 GCA_004363435.1 Platanista minor | reverse complement strand
ATAGCTAGTGGGAAGCAGCCACATAGAAAAGGGAAATCAGCTCAGTGGTTTGTGACCACCTAGAGGGTAGGATAGGGAGGGCGGGAGGGAGGGAGAGAGATGCAAGAGTGAAGAGATATGGGAATATATGTATATGTATAACTGATTCACTTTGTTACAAAACAGAAACTAACACACCATTGTAAAGCAATTATACTCCAAATAAAGATGTTAAAAAAAAGAGTCACTCTGATAAACACATCCCGCACGAAGATTCCCAGGACACAAATATTAAGCCATTACATGCTTCTCTGCCTGGATTTTCTGTTGTCATGGCAATCTCAAAAAATGATGGTCTTATTCTGCACAGTACGTCTCAGAGACAGTGTCTGTCTATCAAACAGATAGTTTTGATTCACCTTCAATTTCATTCTGAGATGAATTCAAGGTGTTTAAGTATGTTGTATTTTGAAGAAGGACGAGAAGAAAGAGCAGACCGAACAGGCCATGCAGAAGAGGAGCCGCAGAGCACGTGGGCCGGCCTGTTGTCCTGTGCCTGGTCCAGTTCCCCCAGTGCAGGATCAGAGGAGACCCCATGCCCCTCTGCCCCTCACAAGCCTTGCTGAAGTCACGTCTCTTGCTTTCTGGAATCTGGGAAAGTAGGAACTGCCCCATCCTCTGGGACCTGCTGGGTTGCTCAAACACCCGAGGTGACGTGAACATGCACTTCTCCCAACAGAGGGAATGTGCTGGGTGGGGTCATCCATATGCCTTCTTGGCTTATCAATCAGCACCTATTGCCAATTGATGAGGACCTTGGAAACGTTGTGACTCACAGTGTACTATGATGCTATTAAGCCGTTCCAAATATTAAATATTTGGAGTCTTCACATGAAGGGAAAAAGTCTTTTTGAACTAAAAATGAATTATGTTAAAGATCATATAACAAGAAACATACACTCCTAATTCTAACTCCTCCCAACTACCACGTCCATGAATGCATATATGTAATCACACACACACACACACACACGCATACACACACACACTCACAAACTGATTCTTTAAACATGAATGCAGCAATCCTTCTTTCGGAAGTATAAATAAAATAAATAAAACAGGAATTACCATGTTCAAAGTTATCCCCCAGAGAAATACAGAGAGCTTTTAAAAAAATAGTGAGGGAATATACAGAATTTCCCAACCCCTGACAAAGCCAACACAAACATCTATGATTTTGTGTAGCAGAGGGAACCATATTCAATATCCTGTGATGAACTATAATGGAAAAGAATATAAAAAAGATGTATACATATGTATAGCTGAATCACTGCTGTATAGCAGAAATTAACACATTATAAATCAACTACACTTCAATTAAAAAAATAAATTAAAAAAACCCCAAACAAACAAGCAAACAAACAAAAAACCATCTATGATTTAGGCCAGGGGATGTGTATTAACTCTGTTTTCTTATTTTCTGTATTCTTGAGGCTCTGGCATCCAGGGCCTCCGTGAATGGGGAGAGGATTTCCCTACAGAATTAGCTAATTCTCAGAGATACCAAAGGACTCACACAGGAGCACATCTTTCCTATGCAAACCAACCAACTCAGAGCCCATACTCTGGATCACCTCCTCTATCTGGTTCTTACAACAGCAAGCCATGTTCCTGCCCTAATTACCCCAGGCTCAGGTGCCAGACAACGAGAGATGGCCCCTATGCCCCAGAAAGCTGCAGAAATTACTCAAACTGGCCAGTCCTCGGTCTGTTTACCCTGCCTTATCTTTCCCACAAAAACACAATACAGGCTCCTGCCCTTGTTTTCCTCTGTCCCCTCGGCCTCCTGATTAACCCTGGTGCTTCCCCGTGTGTCCCTTCAGGGTGTGCCATGCCTCCTGTTTCTAGGGAACTGTGAGTATAAGAACCTCTTCCTGTAAGATAGCCATGTCCATGTCTGCATGTCTCACTATACCTGATTAAAACAAATCCTGGGTATATTTTAAAGCAGGTAGACAAAACTTTTCTAAAAGGGACAGATATAAATATTTTAGGCTTTGTGGGCCATACAGTTCTCAGTCACAACTACTCAACTCTGTCTTTGTAGCATTAAAGCAGCCATAGACAGTGAATAAATAATAAATAAATAAAGCAGCCATAGACAGCCATAGACAGCAAATAAATAAATAAAGTTTTATGGGTTCCAATAAAACTTTATTAAAAAAAACAGGCAGTGGCCAGATTTGGTTCATGAGTCATTGTTGCTGATTTAGAATTTGGAATATGGAGGGCTTTATTTTCCATTTTAGGGCACTGTGATTTCAGGAAGAATTCAATTAAAGGATATATAGATCTAATGCAGAAATTACAATTTCTATTTTATTAAAAATACATATGTTTGTTCACAAGGCTCAGTTAATGAAATTATCTTATGATAGACTTCTCTTTTCTTTTCCCCTTAAATAATATCTGATAAAAATCAGATAGCAGCAGCTATCAGTATAAGGCCCTGATTCTGGAATCTGTGTGAAAACAGAGAGAAGGATCCTTCTAGCCCCTTCTCTGGGAGGGTGAGATAATGGTTTAGGTTGTTTGGCACTCGAAAAGGGCAGGAACTGCCAAGTTGTCAGCTCTCTGGATTTCCACTGCATGAGAGATGTCAAGAGGCGGTCCTGTGTGGTTCTGAAGGAACACACAGGCACAGAAGGCCTGGGGGAAAGACTGAACCAAATGATTAGAAGAGGTGGTTCCACCAGAGTCAGATCTAAGGGCAGAATGAAGGAGAACTTAAGAACAATACAATAAGATCGACAAGTCAGTGACCACACCTCAGCACCCTCTTCCTAACCCAACCAGGAAGCCCACAGGAGCAGAACAGTGTGAGTGGGCTGGGTTCCATGGGTGGGGGCTGAGGGCAGGTGTTCTGGCTGTGCCTTTCCTCTCCCCAGCTAGCCCTTGGTGGCTCACTGCCTGAACCATCACCACCACAGTGTGGGCCAGCCCCACCTTGGCCAAAGCCAGCTGGAGGAGCGTCAGGGCAAATGCTCATGCTCAGCTGGGACGGGGCACCAACCACGATGGGAACAGGTGGGCTGGCCAGGCCTGGAGGCTTCCCTCTTCTCTCCCATACCCCCTGTGAGCTGACAGTTAGAATAGAAGGTGGTAGCCCCTGCAAATGAGCAATTTCTAGAACAGATGAGCTGAGAGGTTCCCTAAGGAATAAAGCCAATTGTGGGGAAGAGAGCCAGTGGAGAACATTTTGAGCCCATATTAAAGCGTTCAGAACTCGCCAACTTGAGTATGCCTCCCCCCATGCTCTCATTCACAGGAAGGCAAACCAGAGCCCATGCCTTTGTCCCTTTCCCCTGATACCACGAGCTAAGATGGCTGGTAACTGCAAGGTGCTGTGTGTTCACAGGGAAAACTTAGGAAACATCTGAGAAGTGCAAACACAGTTACAGAAAGTCCACAAAGTACCCGGGGCTGGAATGCACAAGGAGGACATGATTTTAAAGTAAGCCTAGTAGATGGGACTTCCCTGGTGGTCCAATGGTTAAGACTTCACCTTCCAGTGCAGGGGGTGCAGGTTCAAGCCCTGGTCAGGGAGCTAAGATCCCACATGTCTCGTGGCCAAAAAACCAAAACATAAGACAGAAGCAATATTGTAACAAATTCAATAAAGACTTAAAAAAAAATAAAGTAAGCCTAGTAAATATGTTCAAAGAGAGAGAATATGAGAATGTGAAATAGTAATAATAATGAGAAAGGCTAATTTGGAATGAAATAATGTGAATGCTGATTAACAGAATGGATTGATGTGAAGAATAAATTAGAATGTTAGAAGAGCAAGTCAAGGAAATCTCTTAGAAGATGTGAAATTAAGATTCAAGAAGACAATGGAGGAATGGAATGGTTTTAAAGGAAAATAATTTGGACCCAGAATTCTTATTCCACTAAACAAAAATTTAAGTATGTCGTGTAAACTCCTTTAGGTACTGACAGCGTTAGGAGATTGATCATACAAAAATTCTTTTAGAAAATAGTCTTTGAAAAAGTATTCTTTCAGCAAAAGATAAATGTGAGTATATTTTATATAAAGAAGTTGATTGTGGTCTAAACAAGCAACAAAAAGAACCTAAATATGTTTGAGGGCACATGGAGGCAGGAGGGAGAAGATAAAAACAAAGACACATGTCTTTTTCAGGGTAAAATATAGTTGTTGATAAGTTTTAAAAATTAATAGGGAGAAAACCTAAATATAGGTTTTAATAGAACAGAGGTAAGTATAACATAAGGAGAATGTATAACTTTTTTTTTTTTTTTTGACGTACGTGGGCCTCTCACTGTTGTGGCCTCTCCCGTTGCGGAGCACAGGCTCCGGACACTTAGGCTCAGCAGCCATGGCTCATGCGCCCAGCCGCTCTGCATGTGGGATCTTCCCGGACTGGGGCACGAACCCATGTCCCCTGCATCGGCAGGCGGACTCTCAACCACTGTGCCACCAGGGAAGCCCAAACTTTCAAACCAGTTGAAAAATTTAATTAGCCGGAAAAGATAGAAAAGGAGAAAGATACATACAAAAAGCATGGTGAATAAAACACACAACATAAAGCAGCACAGATACGACAATAATAAAAATAAAGTAAGTGGATTAAATCCACTGCTTAAAAGACAGAGGCTCTTGGATTGGATAATAAAATAATACCTGATGATAAATTACTTCCAAGAGTCACATTTGATATCAAAGGATTAGGAAAGGTTGAAATAACAGCTGAAAAAATGTTATTCCAAATATGAACCAACAGAAAGGCAGAGTAGAGGTTTAACATCAACTAAAACAGATTTAAAGATAAAAACAGGGACTTCCCTGGTGGTCTAGTGGTATAGAATCTGCCTTCCAATGCAGGGGACACGGGTTCAATCCTTGGTCGGGGAACAAAGATCCCACATGCCACGGGGCAACTAAGACTGCACACCACAACTACTGAGCTCATGCGTCTCAGTTAGAGCCCGCATGCCTCAAACTACAGAGCCCACGTGCTCTGGAGCCTGCAATGCCACAACTAGAGAAGAGAAAAACACCATGCCACAACTAGAGAGAAGCCCGCTTGCCACAACGAAGAGCCTGCACGTCGCAGTGAAAGATCCCACATGCCTCAATGAAGATCCTGCATGCTGCAACTAAGACTCAAAAAAAAGATAAAAACATAAAGATAAAAACAGTTATGTGGGACAAAGAGACACTCTATATATTGGTAACAAAGCATATTAGAGCCAGATGACCTAACAATTATGGATACATATGCACCTACCAATATAGCTCCAAAGCGTAGTGGAAAGGATGAAGCTAAGAGAAGAAACAGGTAATGAGTATTAAACTTTCTAACTCAAGTGTGGCTTTTCTAGACAACAGAGTAAGCATAGAAGAATAATCCAAGATAGAGATTCCAATGTAGCTTGAATAATAAGACTGAGCTAACAGAAACAGACAACGTTGACTCACAACAGTTTGGGAGGGTTGACCTAATGCAATAGGAGAAGTGGAATTCATTGTGTAAATATTAAGAGGAATATTAAATTATTTCAGATCCTATGATTATATATTTAGAAAACCCAAGATATTCTCTGAAAACAAACAATTAGTATTAATAAGAGAACTTATGTAATGACTGGATAAAAGATAAATGTACAAAAGTAAGTTGCTTTTCTCTATGCCTAAACTCTTAACAGAATGTGAATAAATGCAGTGGTATATGCAATGTTCTTGAATGGAAAAACAATATTACAACATTCTAATTATTCCTAAAATAAAATAAAAATCCAATCCAATTCCAATCAGAATTCCAATTTTAAGGTTACAATGGCAGAATAAATATCCAAAAATAGTGAAAAAGTTTTGGAAAAGAACAGCAATAAAGGAACTTGCCTTTGCAGAGAGTAATACTATATGAAACTACAAGAGTCAAGTGTAACAGGCTGGGTGGGCACACAAACAGACAGAGTCCAGAAACAGCCAAATACATTTTGGGGAAGTTAATGTACAGCAAAGTTTGCATTTCAGTTCAATGGGAAAGGAATGCTTTATTCAATAAATGTGCTAGAATACCTCATTCTCAATCCAGAGAAGCAAAACTAGATCCTTAGTTATTATTCGTAAAAATTTCAAATTGATTATAAGACCTAAGAACAAAATTTAAAAGCAAATATAGGAACATATGCTCATAACTTTGCACTCCAGGAGAACTTCTAAAGTGAAAAAGGACACCCATTAGCCATGAATGTATAGTAATGTAAATATTCCGTAAGGCAGAATACTCAGTGAAGAGTCATAAGGCAAATAATACAGTGGGATGTATATATAGACATGTGTATGCATATATATATATATATATACACAAAATGTTTGTAGTCTTCATTATAAAGAATGCTACAAATTGATAAGAAAAATGCAAACAAATCAATAGAAAAATGGGCAAAGTATGTGAACAAGCATGTCACAGAAGGGGAAATACACCTGGCTAACAAGCAAATGAGAAGATGAAAGTTGAAATACACTATTTTTTGCCCTTCGGAGTAGGAAAACAATGTAAAACCATCATGAGAACACCCAGTCCTGGCAAGAATGAAGGGAAACACCCAGTTTCACACATGGTGAACAGAAATGTGTTTGGGAACAAAGTCTTGAAGTTATTAAATAAGAAAACACATGTGTTGGCACAGCAAATCCACCTTGGAAATGCCAACCTATAGAAATAACAGCACTAGTACATACAAATTACAGGTATAAAGTTTATTTTAGCAGTGCCTATAGTGTCAAAAACCACCACCAACAACAAAATCCAAGAAAAAACAGAATCACGATGAACAGGCATGGTTTAAAAATGATCATATGCTGTGGAATAAAATATTTAGAGAGAATGTTTGTGATTTATTGTTCAATGAAACAAGCACTCTGCCAAGTGCATTATGTGCATTTGACTCTGATACATTTGCACTTTGAACAAGCAAAGTAAGAGGAGCAGAGGAGACAGAACAAGCTGGGGCCACTGGTCAGTCTCCCTGAGGTGTCGGAGGTGTGGAGAAGAAAACTCTTATGTTTCTTTCATAGATCTTTGCATTGTTTCCTTTGTTACGATGAGCTTTTCTCATTTCTGTAATTAAGACATGGAAAACGAAGCACATGGGATGATGAACATCAATCTCGAACAGGTTTGGAGGCTGCTATGCTACTTGGGAAATAACTGCAGGGAGCAGAGGTGTTGGGTCTGGAAAAACCAGGACTCCAGGAGGAATGTGGGGTCCCAGAGAAGTGGACACACTCTCCTGTTTTTCTGAGGCAGGAACGGAAGCCGTAAAGGAGTATGAGGTGTGGTGCCCAGAGAGCCCCATCTGCCTGCAGCTGGGAGGCAATGACCTTGCCCTTCTGTGTACCCCCACCCCAGCCCCCTTGCAAGCCAGGGCGTGCTGGCCGGGGAGCTGGTGCGGGGCGGGTCCCTCAGCTGGTACCTTGGGCGATGTCGTCCTGCCTGGGCGGGCAGGGCCGCTCGGCTGTGTGCGCAGGTGGGGGATGCTCTCGCTCGGGCTGCTTGGGGCACCTGCCCTCGTTGAACACAGGCGGCAGGTTGGCTGTGTGCACCTGTCGGAGCTGTTCATAGTCACTCAGAGCGGCCGTCAGGTCCCAGTTTTTGCCTGGAGATGAGAAATGACAAGAGATTACAATACTGATGCATGAATAATGGTCACATTTTAGGAAAGAATCACGCAAAGAAGGGTCTCTGTTAGCACGTGTTCACTCATGAACTCCCCATCAGTAGTTCTCATTTTTCTTTTTGTTCTTTTCTGTTTTTGGTTTTTCACTCAATGCTTTTTAGTATACTCACAGAGTTGTGCAACCATCGACACTATATGATCCCAGAACACTTTTCATTACCCTGAAAAGAAACTTTTTTAAAAAATTGAAATATAGTTGATTACAATGCTTCAGGTGTATAGCAAAGAGATTCAGTTATACATACACATACATAGATCTATTCTTTTTCAGATTCTTTTCCATTATAGGTTATTACAAGATATTGAATATAGTTCCCTGTGCTATACAGTAGGCCCTTGTAGTTTTAGTTCTCAGTTTTCAAAGGAGTAAAATGGCCTGATGAGTACTCTCTAAGAGTAGAATTTCACACCCACTCCTGAGATCCATCACTCTGAAGTACGTGATGTACCTACAGTAGTACGTCATGTAGTATCTAAGGATGCTGGCCTTAGATTCACACACACTGCAGTACATTCCACGCCTCTGAAAACCAAGTCATAGAGCTTAATTTCCAAGGGGAGCAAGACATTGAGTGCAAAAAAAAAAAAAAAAAAAAAAATGGAAAAGAAGTTCCCAGTGGAAAAAAAAAAGGAATGAAAAGAATTCTCATGTTTTCTTTGGGCTTTTGCTCAGTATTTCACCTTTTCTTGAAGCTTAGCTTGGAGACGGCAGAGGCTCCGGGGGTTCGCTGTGTGGGAGCCTCGGTGGGAGGCGACCTCAGAGCTCAGGTGCTGAAATGGGTGAGACTCCAGGCGGGACAGCTGTGCCGGTCCCAGGCAGTGCTCAGCAGGGATGGGTGCTGGGGGTTCACAGCACGAGGGGAAACTCATGGGCAACTGGACTCAGTGTGGAGGCTCTAATCCCTGACTCTAAGACTTGGTGGACTTCTAACAGAAGGAAGGAGGTGGCACACACCGCATCTGATTCCATTAGGCAACCATGTGCTTCTTAAAGATTTTTTTTTTTTGATATGGACCACTTTTTAAATTCTTTATTGAATTTGTTACAGTTTTGCTTCTGTTTTATGTTTTAGTTTTTTGGCCAGGAGGCACGTGGGATCTTAGCTCCCTGACCAGGGATTGAACCCACACCCCTGCATTGGAAGGCGAAGTCTTAACCATTGGACCCCCAGGGAAGTCCCAACCATGTGCTTTTTAAAGGCAAAGAATTAAAAGCTTAGATCTAGGGCTTCCCTGGTGGCGCAGTGGTTGAGAGTCTGCCTGCCGATGCAAGGGACGCGGGTTCGTTCCCCGGTCCGGGAAGATCCCACGTGCCGCGGAGCGGCTGGGCCCATGAGCCATGGCCGCTGGGCCTGCGCGTCCGGAGCCTGTGCTCCGCAACGGGAGAGGCCACAACAGCGAGAGGCCCACGTACGGCAAAAAAAAAAAAAAAAAAAAAAAAAAAAGCTTAGCTTTAATTTTAAAGAGCGAATAAAATCTTATCCTCTCCCGATTAACTTCAAATTGCAGTATTCACTATATCGACTAACGATACGATGAATTATGCGGTATAGACAACAGAATGAGGCTTTGAATGTCTAAAATAATATCTGAACATCTTCCTCTGGTCTTGCTACTTTTTTCTGCTGCAGACTTGATACTATCAATCAGAATGTTTAAATTCTATCACATGGACATGTACAATTTAATCATATATTTTTCCTCCACAGTCAGCTAACAAAGACACCACTGAAGCATCTTTGCACATCTCAGTGGGGAAGAAAAGCAAACGAAACCATCCGGGTTATTCAACAAAACCCTAGCAGGGTCTGGGGGCACTTTTTTTTTTTTTTTTTTTGCGGTACACGGGCCTCTCCCGTTGCGGAGCACAGGCTCCGGACGCGCAGGCCCAGCGGCCACGGCTCACGGGCCCAGCCGATGCGTCCCCTGCATCAGCAGGCAGACTCCCAACCACTGCGCCACCAGGGAAGCCCTGGGGGCACTTTGTAAGTGGTGACAGGTGGGGACATGGGTGGAATGCAGCTCCACTACTGTTAGTAGTTGTATCGTGCAACGTGGCGGTGATGAGAGTCGTTTTAGGGGAACCAGTTGAAGCAGAAATGCAAGCATGCACTTTCACTCTTACACGCGACTAACAATCACAGTGTACACACAATACCTGTGTGATCGCAAACGCACTTTCGAGTCTAAGCGCTTGTGTCTATCAAATGGGCATCCTCGTTCCAGGGCGCAGTCCAAGAAGGGCAAGACAAGGCCCTGCCTTAGGGACATTATTCCTTAGCAGGGGCGATGACCTGGGTGGGCACCTTGCCCTAAAGTAGGGCCAAGGGTGGCAAGCGCCCCGGGGAGGGCCAAATCTGTGTCAAGGAGAGAGGAGGTGGAGGAGCGGCACCCGGATTGCGATCCTATCATGAAATGCAAACACGTTAAACATGGAAGTGTGTATTAGCAATGACACCAGCCCCATGAATCCTGGCTGTGAAGGGAAACAGCCCTCATGGAGCACCCAGGTGTAGCCGGGGGTGTCATCGTCCCCAGGCCCCATAAGGAGCAGGCACTGTCCTGGCTCCTCACAAACAGAAAGTGAGGCTTACAGGATTGCTACACCATAGTGTTTGCATATCAACCCTCCATTCTGGATCTGTCCACCAAGCTGCATCTCTCCTGCAGGGCTGCCATGGACATAAGACCCAGTCCTGGCAGAGCTGTGGCTCCCCAGCTCCTGCTCCCAGGAGCCAGCCCACTGTGCTTCTCCCACCAACTGGAAAGAGCCTGTCCTGCTGTTCCTGTCTGTTCCCGACAGGAGACCCTTTCAGAGCCCCCGATCCACGTTCCATCACAGATGATCAGGCTCGAGTATGAAGGCAGGACCACAGTGCTCACGCGTGGCTTCTGTGGACCAGAACTCCAGGGTGGGTGTGTGTTCCCACTGTGTGCCTCTGTTAGAGCTTCAGCTGGGGCAACGCTGAGAAGCACGTGTCCAGCCATCAGCAAAGGCCGGTCCGCTCTGCTCTCCCACCTGGGGACCTCTCACTCACTGATTTTTCCCACTTGCTCTTGCCTACATTGTCTTCTCCCATCACTGCCCTGGGCTCCTGCTCACTTTGCTACACACCTGCCTGTATCCTTAACCAGCAAGCATCCTGGTTCTAACCTGGGCCGCACCTCTTAGCAAACGGGGATCCAGTGTCAGGTGAGAGCGAAGATGTAGGAGGGGGTGGCACTGTCCACAAAGCCCAGCTCCCAAATGATCCCCAAATGCTCAATTTCAGATTTTAGAGAACTCCTCAAGGATCCAGGACTCCAGGGTCTGTGCACTTGGAAAGGGTCCAAGAGGCCACTGAGAGGGAAGCAAGCAAGATGAAAGGAAGACAGACACACTCATCAGATGTTTAGGGGGTCAGAGCCCCGCGAAATCTGCTTCCTGCTCTGCACAGTCCCAAAGACTGCAGCTCAGGACAACCAGGAATGCCAGTGGTGACTGACAGACGCATGGACAGGGGATGCCCCAGGGATGAGCTTGACACTGGCGGGTTGTACAGGTTGTATCTAAAAGCAGGAAATCTAGAGGAGAGAGACAGGAGTGGGCCCCTGGAAGCAGGGTTTGGTGCTCAGGGAGCATACATTTCAAGATCCCCTTTCATCTTCTCTACTGTAAGTCTTGGAGAGTCCCAACAGGTGTCACACGGAGGGAGGATGAGGTGGAAGGGCATAGAGGCCCACCACGGTGACACCACCACAGTGATGCAATGGGCTGAGGCCCGACAGAATCCATAGCCGGGTGATTGGGGTGGCCACAGGCTGTGAGCCCTGAAGCCAGCACACTCATTAGAGGCGGGGATCGGTCCATCAGAGCAGTAAAGAGCTCAAGCTTTGGGCCCGGCTCTACCTCCCGGCTACTTCTGTGACAGTGAATACAGAATCCCACGACATGAATCCTTGGGTTACATTTCTGAACAATTGGGATAATAAAATCCACCTAATGAAAATTCCTAGGAGGAGTAAGTGAGGCGAGGAGACTACATTTGTAAAGTTCTCAGCACACGGAAAGCTCTTAGCGTTACGACCATTCATGAGAAGTTTTCACTTATGCCTAACTTCTGTCACTTATGGTTGAGATCCAGCTGGTAAGTGACAGAACTGAGATTCAAATCCAGGTCTGTCTTGATCAAAACCTAAGCTTTTGGGGCTAAAGTTCCTTTGAACCTGACCTTGTTTTGGGAGTCACGGCTCCTGGCTGCTGACCACCCTTGAAACCTCCCTCTCCCATGGCCGCCCATCATGACTCCATAACAGGACTTGCCCTACTTCCCAGATCCCTCCATCTCCACCTTGCCACTGTTTTCACCTGCTGGGTCCTTGCTCTGTTCCCCACAGACTCACCTGTACTATGTGAAATTCTCATTCAGGTGTCACTTGTGCCATCTCCCAAACACCGGCAAGCCACCAGGATGCTGGGAGGACACCAGAAGGCTTCTCTCCAGCACGATATCTTAACAGATTCCTTTCCTATGACTCTAAACACTCCATGTCCCCTTTTCTGGCTGCTTTGCCTTTCCCTGTCCTTAAAGCACACGGATTCCCTCCACTTTTCTTCTTGTTTTTCTTTTCTTCTCTTAATTTATAATATATTCTCTTTTGAAGATTAAGTCCATCTCTATGGGAATAATCATAAATCTAGTTACAGTTTGTATCCTAAGCTTCAAGGCCAAATGTTCAAAGATGGCAGATGCTAGTCAACTATTCAATCTCTATTGCTGTCTGATTCTATACGCGCAGAATCCTAATTTATTTGCAAGAGCAATTTGCACAGTTAGAAATACTCATTTTTCTCCTGCAGCCAACCTAAGCGTTTCCAGTGATGTTCCAACAGTATTTCTCCAAGGACAGTATTTCTGGTAGGACAGTATCACTGTCTGGAAGACCTCAACCCAGAGCCTCAAGGAGATGGAGACAGTTGCCTGATAAATGTTTCCTTCCAGGTGCTGCCTCAGTTTGTTATTGTCTCATACAGCATGTGACTAGGGTACCAGCAGGTACAGGTTTTAACCTCTAGCACAGTTTACTGGTGACGTGCTTGTGCTTTAAACTTTTAATTCATTTTATTTTTTATTGTCTTAAGAGGAACATCAAGCAGGATCTGATCTCAGGTTAAACAGCTTATTTAGTTTTGTCTCTAAAGCTTCACATCCACTAAGGAAAATGATGAAGCAGAGATATATGAGCCCACAGGAAGATGTGAAACAGGAACTGACTAAACTCATGGAAAAAAGAAAAGAAAAGAGTTAATTTCAGAGATGAAGTCCAGTTATAAGGGACCAGACACAAAACAAGTACAGATAGCATAGTAAGGACCATAAAAATGAAAATTAGTAAAGTTTAGTAAAGTGAGCAAAATGAAATAGAAATAAAGGAACAAAGGTTTACAGGGAAATGGTAGATAGAGACTATAGGTGAAGGAAATGCCATGTACACATCACTGGAGCCCAAAGAAAGAAATCTAAAACAATGGAAAAGAATAAATAAAAACTATGATTAAAAGAGAAAACTTTTTTTTTTTTTTACCATATGGAGGTACTTTATTATTTCCTTATAATCAGGCAAGCTCAACAAAATGATATGCTAACTAAATTTGTAAAATGCTGTGATAATAGTTTCACGAAATTTTAAGACAAGGAAGAGCGTTTGTCACTTGAAACCACATCACATTGGACAGGCACTGTGGTTCACATTCTGGGCGCTTGTGATTCCTTCTGCTGATTCTCAAAAAAGAGAAATTAACAAAATACATGGTACCATGCATATATATTCTGCTTTATCTCATCATTTCAGAAAAAAATTCTTTGCACACAAATGTAAATACTAAAGCAATTTAAAACATACAGTCTCCTCAATATCCTTTCATTAATTAAGAAGAAACAAAAATGGATAGCCATAATAGAGTGATCTTGGGTATCCAATCAGGGAAAAGTGGAGGAAAATCAGGAGCAGAGGAGATGGTGGTTTTTGGAGAGAAATCTAAGACCAGCAATCACAGATTTAGCCTTTCAAAAGAGAGAACTTCTGACATAAATATGACATAAATATTTGAACCTACATACTGAAAGGGCACATTGTATATAAGGAAACTGTCCTAGTATAATCAATACAATGATATAGCCTTATTACATTATTATGTTTTAAAGATAAAGAGAAGTATTTGAATATTTCAGCAAAAAGGAAAAACAATCAGGCTGGTAACATACTTTTTGGCAGCCAAATTCAATGTCTGAAGATAATGGGCCACATTTACAAGATAATGAAAGAAGTAAAGAAGTGAAAGCTAAGAAATGTTTATACCCATATAGGGCATTCCTTCATTGATAAAGGCTACAGACAAATAATTTAAAACAAGTCTGAGTTCAGGAAATATTAGTCAAATGGATCTTTCTTGAGAAAACTACTAAAAGATGAGTTCCAGCCAATCAAGAATGAATGGAGGTTTGGCAAAGGGAAATCAAGGCAGCAGTAAATGTATTTAACTTTACAGCTAAGTAAAAGCAAAGGTACAGATACAAATGACAGAGGAGAACATTCTGCCAAAACAAAAATGGTAGAAAGGAGAAAGTAAAGTCCACTTACAGTTGCTTCAGCTGTACTACATGGGAGTACAAAATAGTACTTAAAGTTGGCAGATCAAATATAAATATGTGAACATACATAATAGTACAAAGGAAAACACTAGAAACATGTGAATGACATATTACTAACTAAACTGGGTGGTAGAAGAGAGGGAGGGAGGAGGAAGAAGATATAAACTAGTTTTATTGAGGCAGATCATTGGAACCAACTATAAGAAAAAGGGAAAGAGGAATAGTACATCAAGGTAGCAGTTTTAAAAGTAACCACTAGATAAAAATATAACTTTTAAAAATAAAAAGCTAACTGATTCCACTGATCTACATGTCTGTTTTTGTGCCAGTACCATACTGTTTTGATGACTGTGGCTTTGTAGTATGGTCTGAAGCCAGGGAGCATGCTACCTCCATCTCTTTTCTTCTTTCTTAAGATTGTTTTGGATATTTGGGGTCTTTTGGTTTCCATACAAAGTTAAAAATTTTTTGTTCTTGTTCTGTGAAAAATGCCATTGGTAATTTGATAGGGATTGCATTGACTCTGTAGATTGCCTTGGGGAGTATGGTCATTTTAACAACATTGACTCTTCCAATCCAAGAACATAGTATATATTTCCATCTGTTTGTGTCATCTTCAATTTCTTTCATCAGTGTCTTATAGTTATCATAGTACAGGTCTTTGGCCTCCTTAGGTAAGTTCATTCCCAGGTATTTTTTTTTTTGCAATGGTAAATGGGATTGTTTCCTTAATTTTGCTTTCTGACCTTTCGTTGTTAGTGTATAGAAATGCAAAAAATTTCTGTGTATTAATTTTGTATCCGGCAACTTTACTGAATTTGTTGATGAGCTCTAGTAGCTTTCTGGTAGCATCTGTTTCTATGTATAGCATCATGTCATCTGCAAACAGTAATATTTTACTTCTTCTTTTCCAATTTGGATTCCTTTTATTTCTTTTTCTTCCCTGATTGCTATGGCTAGGACATCCAAAGCCCAGAAATAAACACACACACTTATGGTCAATTAATCTATGGCAAAGGAGGCAAGAAACAAAGGAGAAAAGACAGAGTCTTCAATAAATGTTGCTGGGAAAACTAGAGAGCTACATGTAAAAAAATGAAATTAGGGGCTTCCCTGGTGGCGCAGTGGTTGAGAGTCCGCCTGCCGATGCAGGGGACACGGGTTCGTGCCCCGGTCTGGGAAGATCCCACGTGCCGCGGAGCAGCTGGGCCCGTGAGCCATGGCCGCTGAGCCTGCGCGTCCGGAGCCTGTGCTCCGCAACGGGAGAGGCCACGACAGTGAGAGCCCCGCATACCGCAAAAA
>RJWK010052296.1:0-15683 GCA_004363435.1 Platanista minor | reverse complement strand
GCGAGGGCCCCAAGGCTGTTGCAGCTCCACGACCTGATAGGTTGGTCAATCGCTTGAAGAACATCACCCTGGATGATGCCAGTGCTCCTCGCCTGATGGTTCTTCGTCAGCCAAGGGGACCAGATAACTCAATGGTATGAAGGCATACAAGGTTTTGGGCGGATGGGGGCAACTGATAGACCAACATACTACTTGAGAAGCTATTTTAGCAGAACTCAAAGAGCTTACTTTACCAAGGTGCTTCAGTATTGCTGTCATAACTAGTTAGCATCCCTGCACATTGGTTCAGCCCCTAACGTAATGGTTGCTTACAGTAAGAGGAACATGTCTTGGTGTTCCTGATACTTTGAACATAGTTTAGGAAGGCTTACTATAGATTTCCTCCTCTGCAAAAGAATTGGTGGTGTTTGAGAGTAATGCTTTGGTAGTCCCTTTTGGAATTGTGAATGTACAATGATTGTCATACACCCAGGTCATTAACTGCAATTTTATTTCCTCACAGGGATTTGGTGCCGAAAGAAAGATCCGTCAAGCTGGTGTCATTGACTAACCACATCCACAAAGCACATCATTAATCCACTATGATCAAATTGGGGGGATTCTGGTGAAGGGTTCTGAATATCTCCCTCTTCATCCCTCCCAAAATCTGGAATACTTATTCTATTGAGCTGTTACACCAGTTTTAACACCTTCCTCGTGTTATGTTTAAAAAAATAAATTTAAGAAAACCATTTTAAAATTATGCACAGTTGCAGCCTGGAAAACTTAAGGTGGCGCCTTATAGAATCAATTTTAGGAGCTTTATTTGGTGCATTTAACGCAACTGGTAATTGCAAAATCCACCTCTGCCTGTGTAAGTGAAAAATATAGACTGTTACCTTGTTGGCCCTATGAAATTCTGCACTTGATATTTAGTATATACTCTACCTTCATTACTTCTGGCAAGATGTTCTGCCTTAGCACTCAGTTGCATTCTTTTTCCTTTTCTGTTCATTATCCTTTAATTCTGAGTACCATATGATGGTAGAATATATTAAAACTTACAAAAATTTGTATAGGCAAACCAGTTCTTTAAGTTGATGGCCAAATGTTAAAATGTTATTTTTCATATCATTTATAATCTTGTCACAGTCCACTTAATGAAGTTTGGTTAGATTTCAGTGAAAATTATCTTCCAGGGTAGTTCCCCCCCCCATGGGGGGTGTAACTTTACCACAATTAGTATATATGGTGCAGAATTTCATGCAAATGAGGTGTGCCAGCAGTGTGACAATTTAAACGTATTTAAAGAAAAACAAAAGGATGAATGCACAAACTTGCTGCTGCTTAGATCACTGCAGCTTCTAGGACCCAGTTTCTTTTACTGATTTCAAAACAAAACAAAACAAACAAAAAATAATAAAAAAGTTGTGCCTGAAATGAATCTTGTTTTTTTTATAAGTAGCCGCCTGGTTCCTGTGTCCTGTAAAAAGTACAGGCACTTGACCCTTGGTGTAGCTTCTGTTCGGCTTTATATCACGGGAACGGATTGGTCTGATTTCTTGGCCTTCATCTTGAATTGGCCACATACAGGGTCCCTGGCCAGTGGACTGAAGGCTTTGTCTAAGATGACAAGGGTCGGCTCAGGGGATGTGGGGGAGGGTGCTTTTATCTTCCCCGTTGTCGTTTGAGGTTTTGATCTTCTCTGGGTAAAGAGGCCATTTATCTTTGTAAACACGTAACACTTTTGCTTTCTCCAGTTTTCTGTTAATGGCGAAAGAATGGAAGCGAATAAAGTTTTACTGATTTTTGAGACACTAGCACCTAGCGCTTTCATTATTAAAACGTCCTGTATGGGAGGGGCGGGTCTGGGTGCGGCCTGCCGCGTGACTCCTGGGTCGGAGGCCCACGTGGCCGGGGCGGGGACTCCGGCGCCTGGGGCGCCGACTGATTGCGTAGCGGGTGGGGCCGGAAGTGCCGCTCCCTGGTGGGGGCTGTTCATGGCGGTTCCGGGGTCTCCCAACATTTTTCCCGGTTGTGGTCCAAATCTGTCCGAAGCGGAGGCAGTGGAGCTTGAGGTAAGGCTCTGGCGTGTGTAGCGTTCGACTTTGGAGCATGCTGACGACTCCTTGTTGCCAGGAATCGAGCGGAATCTACGAGCTGGAGACAAAGGCCCTGGGCGGGGGGTCCTAAGTTTTGAGCCCTACGGGGGAGCTCTTTGGAGACAGGCGGGGGAGAGAGAAGGGGAGACGGTCTGGAGGCCGCCCCCCAGAGCTCAGAAGATTTAAAGGAGTAGGAAGGGGGGTTTTCTTTACCTTAGGCTGAGGGCGGGGCCCAAGGGCTATTGAAAAATAGACGAGGGTGGGGGTAGCTAGAAGACTAATCCAGAATTCTGAGATCCACAGTAACCTGCAAGTGTTTTTGCACTCCTGAATAACTTTGAGAACCAAGTGGAGATGAACGTGTACGGAACCAATATATTTCAGACTCTAGTTTTAGTTACTGTTGATTACAGAAAGCTTTGAAGTACTGTAGATGTGGTTCGACACTTAACCCTAATTGCTGCTTTCCCACAGGTTCTTGCTGGTGTGAAATGACTGAGTACAAACTGGTGGTGGTTGGAGCAGGTGGTGTTGGGAAAAGCGCACTGACAATCCAGCTGATCCAGAACCACTTTGTAGATGAATATGATCCCACCATAGAGGTGAGGCAGTCCTCTGACCATACCTCTCTCTTTCGGTTTACTCTTAACCCATTCCCTTTCCCATACCTTTCAGCTATTCTTTAGCTAAAGGAATAATCAGGAGAGAAAATAAAAAGTTATTTGGGGCACTGTGTTCAGTAATACAATAAGTAAAGCTTTACCTGTTTTTGTAGAAGAGTTCACTCTTATTAGCTACTGAAGATTTTCTAAAAAGTTTACAGTTTTTAACCGTTTTGAAAACGGTTACAAACTCAGTGTTGAACTCATTTAGTTTCTCTACATATGACAGCTCCGTTAAAAAGAAACACAGGTCATAGATAGAATACCTGAATGATAGCAGGATGGAGATAAAGGATTCAGAGATCTGAGTGTTTTTTAGCCACTTGAAGCAGCTGAGACTGTGGGTTGGGGAAGAAAGAGCATGAGATTTTGAGTCACTGTGCCTAGGAATACGGTCCCTGTTTGCAGTTAGTTATATGATAGTGAGCAAATCACTTTTCTCATCTATTAATTTACCATAAACCTGTCTTGCTTGACACCCAGGGGATGTTGTGAAAAATCAAATATGTTAAATTTTTGTGGGTGCTAACGCACTGTGTAATTATCACTTATTTAAAGTTTCTGTTGTTTTTGTGTGAGTTCATGTTATAGATTGGCTTCAGTAAGTGGCATCTAAAGTCCTTTAAGTAAAAGAGTTTGTAATCTTATTCAATTTAGAAATGCCTAACTCTAGAGATTATTTTAATCCACATCCTGGTCTTCGTACCACCCAGCCATTGAGTGTTTAATGCAAGCTAACTCTAATATAGTCATTATTAAAAATTAGTCATTAGTCCTTGGCTTACCAGCTTTAGTATTAATAGTTAGAACATTTTAATATTTTTCAGAGTTTTATTTGTTGCGAGGTAATTTACATAAGGTATATAAATCTTACATCTATAGCTCAGTGGCTTTAAATTTGTGTACACTTATGTAACCGCCACATAGATAAAAATATAGACTATTTCCAATGCCCAGGAGAGTTCTCTCATGCCCCTTTCTTGTCAGTAAACGCCCCCTATCCTGCCAGGAAATGACCACTTCTATGACTTCTATTATCATAAACTAGTTTGACTAAAACCTATCTTTATCATTTTAATTTTGCTTATTTCCTCAGAACACTCATACATTTGACCCTATTTCATGCTTTAAGGAAATTTTGACAGTGAATTCTATGTTAATTTGAAAGTATATACAGTCCCGCAATGGCGTGAGTTACAGAGGCGAGTTACAGAGGCGCTGTTCAATGGGCAGGCAAACTATGTTGCATACTGTTTATGGAGCCAGATCTTTACTAAGTGTGATGAGGTTATTTTCTTTGAACTGAATTCCCAGAACATAAATATTAAAATACAAGGAACATTTTTGCCTTAGAGCCAAACTGAAAATTTTTTTTTTAATATGACCTATGCATGTCTGTCTTCCCGAGGAATTAATGTAACTATACCATGTTTGGAACCTTTAGGAATTTGATTCAGTAATATTCCCCAGAGGTACAGTCTGTCATGATGAGAAACATATTTTGATACTATAACCTTGTCTGAAATAAAAGGTATTTGTATGTAATCATAAACACAAAAGATAGTGCATCCTGGACCAAGTTATAATTGATGGAGGTATGTTTAGAATTGTAAATGGACAATAAACAACTCAAATAAGAGAAGTACAGTTCATACTTCAGTGAGCATAATCTCTAGTCTAAGTGCGGTACAACTGTCTTTTCAATTACCATGTTTTCTTCATCTTTTCCAGGAACAGAGTGACCACATTTTCCTTTCTATAGGCATACAGCATTTGGGGCTTTTTTCCTAGGCTTACATTAAATACTTTCTGTTTGTGATTATATATCAGCAGTTTGAGGGACAAACCAAAGAGACAGAATTGGACTTGGTTAGGAGCTTATTTAACCTTAACAATAGCATTGCATTCCCTGTGATTTTTAATAAAAATGGAATCTCCCTCTCTCCCTGCCCCCCTCCCCTCCACACCCCAGGATTCTTACCGAAAACAGGTGGTTATAGATGGTGAAACCTGTCTGTTGGACATACTGGATACAGCTGGACAAGAGGAGTACAGTGCCATGAGAGACCAATACATGAGGACAGGCGAAGGCTTCCTTTGTGTATTTGCCATCAATAATAGCAAATCATTTGCAGATATTAACCTCTACAGGTACTAGGAGCATTGTTTTTTCCGAAAGGATGATATTTAAGTGTGTTCTGAAGTTTTGAGTTGGGAATGAGGGTACCACACTAGGGAAGATACAGTTTTTTAATTATGAAAAGAATTGCTTTTAGGTTGTGACATTGAGAATCTGGGGTTATTACTGAAAGTTAATACTGGAGTTTATTTTATGTAAGCTACTATGTCTAGAATGCCTGATAATACATAAATGAAGCTTGCTTGCTAATGGGAGTGATTCAGAACTAGAGGTGTTATGAGAGACCACAGAGAGGAAAACACCTCTGAGAAACATTCTTCAGTAAGTAATAGAGAAGATAGCGGGAAGAAACAAATGGGGGGAGGGGGGTTAGATAAAGAGGAAAGCAAGGCAAAGGGGGGGTTAGATAAAGATGGTCTTTCTCCACAGAACCTTAAAGTTTCAAAGCTCGATTGGACCATAAAAATTCTAATACAACATTCTTATTTTACAGAAACAAAGTTCAGTTAGGTTTTCATAGTCATGATTGTTATTCGTAGCAGAGCCAGGACCAAAAACCCAGGGCTCCTTTTTCTTAGCTCTGTGTTCTTTAAGCAGAATAATATAATGGTTAAGAATATAGACTCTGGGGGCTTCCCTGGTGGCGCAGTGGTTGAGGGTCCGCCTGCCGATGCGGGGGATGCGGGTTCGTGCCCAGGCGGATCCCACGTGCCGCCGAGCGTCTGGGCCCATGAGCCAAAAAAAAAAAAAGAATATAGACTCTGCCTGGGTTGAAACTTGGCTCCATCATCTCTTAGCCATTGGAACTTTGGGGCAAACTACTAAATCGCTGGGCCTCAGTTTCCTTATCTATAATATGGAGATAGTAGTACCTACCAAGAGTTGCTGTGAAAATTAAACGAGTTAATAAAAACGTGAATCACTCAGAGCAGTGTTTAGCACAGAGTAAATGCTACACAAGCATTCTGCCTGTAGCCTGAGTCTTGGCGTATGCTCCATCCATATGACAATGTCGACTTTCAGAAACAACTAGTCTAAAACTGGTTTTCTTCCCCTAAACCTCCTCTACTTTCCATTTTCTCTCTGCAGTTAATAACAGCACTTAATAAAATGCTTAGCACTTGGCAAGCACCAAAAAAATATTTGCTGAATTTCTAGAAATCATTTTTCTCCTTAGGTTGTCTTGTATTATCCCTTCACATAGGTTACTGCCATCACACCAAAGCTCAGTTCTGCAGATAGCCAGTGAAATGCATTTCAAGTACATGACTTTGTATAATCCTAGGGTAGAGTCTAGAGCAGTGCTGTGCAGTATGGTAGCCACAAACCATATGTGGTTATTTAAATTCGTTAAAATTGGGCTTCCCTAGTGGTGCAGTGGTTGAGAGTCCGCCTGCCAATGCAGGGGACATGGATGGGTTCAAGCCCTGATCCGGGAAGATCCCACAGGCCGTGGAGCATCTAAACCCGTGCGCCACAACTACTGAGCCTGTGTGCCACAGCTACTGAAGCCCCTGCACCCAGAGCCTGTGCTCCACAACAAGAGAAGCCACTGCAATGAGGAGCCTGCGCAACACAACAAAGAGTAGCCCCTGCTCGCCACAGCAACGAAGAGAAAAGCCTGCACACAGCAACGAAGACCTAACACAGCCAAAAATAAATAAATTTATTTTAAAATAAATAAATAAATTCATTAAAATTAAACAATTTAAAAATCAGTTCCTTGGCCCCATTAGCAGCTGACTTTTCAGGTGTTCAGTAGCTTCATATAACTAGCATATATAGTTGCACAGTGCAGCTAGAGAACATTTCCATCATCACAATAAGTCTTATTGGACAGGGTTGATCAAGAGAGTCTGAAACAGTAGTTTCCAAACTGCTGTGTGGTATGTCTTACTTATTGAAGAGAGAACTGTCAGTTGGGAGTTCCAAATCCTTTAGTCCCCTGTTAATGAGAGCAGTTCTGGTGTTTCCTATTTTATATCTTGGACTTCCAGCTATAATTTGTCTGAAGAAAATGTTTGGACACCCCCCACCTAGAGAAGTGGATAGACTGTCTTTCATTAAATACTATCACTCAAGGGAGCTTCAAAAAGTTATTTGGAGGCAGTAAGCTTTACTTTTTATACTTCAGACATTAACCTAGAGTGTGATTTCGAGTTGCCAGTTAACTCCAGAGCCAAGCTCTTTGGAGAATCAAGGAGCCTAACTGGGACATGTGTCAAGATAGAAGGTGAACTGGTACTTGGCTTCCCTGCGGCTGCTGCATCAAGTCTACACCAGTCTTCTTAGTATGCAAGGCCTTTTATAAGTAGAAAAAAAGTGAAACTCAGTATAGAAGCTAATAGGGCTAGGTGAAATTTGCTAGGTTTTCTTTTTTGCCCTAGCTGTTTATTCCTTCCTAAAAGTTTATTCTTATGGTAACATATGCCCTTTTTTAGGGAACAGATTAAGCGTGTAAAAGACTCAGATGATGTACCTATGGTGCTAGTAGGAAACAAGTGTGATTTGCCAACAAGGACAGTTGACACAAAACAAGCCCATGAATTGGCCAAGAGTTATGGGATTCCATTCATTGAAACCTCAGCCAAGACCAGACAGGTATAGTACAGCTTTTAGCATCTCGCAAGGGTTTATTTAAGGCAGAAAAGTTTGATTGATTGACTATTCACTAAAGACGTGATCCACATTCTTTGTTGTTTTGGATTTTTTTAATACTGTTCTATTTTTTTAATCTTCAGTTTAAACCCAAAATGAATTTATTAATATTCAAGTGTGGTTTCTTTTTTACTCCTGAAAATTAACATGCACAAATATTTCTAAATTGAAGACCCTTGATTAAAGATACTTTAAACATTAGTCCTTTATCCATCAACACCAGCTACTATTTAAGGCATAGGCCCTCCTGAATGGAATCTTTAGACCTGGTAGTTCTGTATGTCCCATGTTACCCATTTTCCTTTACTTGAATGTTATCTTTGCAGAAAGTGCTATTTGTATATCAGCCTGCTAATGTGACTCAATAGGAATGCTGAATCAGCCTATTTTATCAGCTAATAATTTAATAATTGCAATTTTAAATCCACATAAAGAAGTACAAATGAGAGAGAGCTTACAACTTGTGTTGTGTCTGTTAAGCTGTCTTTATCATTTTCTCTTTTATAGGGTGTTGAAGATGCCTTTTACACACTGGTAAGAGAAATACGTCAGTACCGAATGAAAAAACTCAACAGCAGTGATGATGGGACTCAAGGTTGTATGGGATTGCCATGTGTGGTGATGTAACAAGGTGAGCATGTGGTCTCTTGACATATTATAAATATTGTTTAGGCAATTTAGAGGAGTGTTGCTATTATCTTTGTTGCTATTTAACAGAGTTTCTGTTCACTTACAACTATAAAATAAAGAACTTTCCTTATGGCACCCTTTCTGAGAGTACCACAGCCTAAATTGTTTTTAAAACATTTAATTATTTTACAGACTGTTAAGTTTTCAGTAATATTAGAAATTAGAAGACATTGTTTATGAAATGTATTACCAGGAGCTTGAAGGATCACTACATGATGATGACCTAGTGTGTATTCTTTTCTCATAGATACTTTTAAAGTTCTAGCATCAGAAAAGAGCCACCATCAAGGTAGGACGGGTTTGGAAATGAATGTATTATTGTTTGTGTTGATTTTGTAACCTTGTTTTTCTAATACTCTCTATGTACCATTTATACAGATTTCATCTTTATTTCAGCTGCACTGACACCTTGGTCCTGACTTCCCTGGAGGATAAGTAATCCTGTTGCTATCTTCAGTCTCACAAAGAAGCTCCTGCAATTTCCCCAACTCTAAGTAGATCAGTATAATATTCTCTATTTGAGAAGTTCTCAGAGTAACTACCTCCTCACTTGGTTGTCTGACCAGAGAAATGAACCTCTTGTTACTCCCAGTATTTCTCCACCCTGGGTTCTTCCCGAGCACACACAAACAAACCTCCGCCACCCCAGGTTTTTCATCTGAAAAGCAATTAATGCTCTGAAACAGAGAACCAAACTGTAGAAACATGAAATTCTGTAGAAAACAATGTCTTGAGCTCTGAAGTAGCAACTGCTGGTGATTTTTTTTTCCTTTTTACTGTTGAACTTGGAACTATGTTGGTTTTTGGAGAAATGTCATAAATTACTGTTTTGCTGAGAATATAGTTAATGTTGCTGTTTGGTTTGTTTGTAATGTTATCAGCTATATTCTATAAACTGGCATCTGCTCTGTATTCAGAAATACAAAAGTGAATACTGACTTTTTTGAGTCTATCCTCATCTTCTCAACTCTCTTGTAATTAAATATGACTTTCACAATGAAGTGCCTTTTTCCTGGAAGTGGTTTGTAGACTTCCTTTACGATACTTCAGTAGAATAGATGTCTTAGAAACCGTTATACATGAAAATGATTGTCTGAGATACGTCTGTGACCCGTCTAGCTTTGAGGGAAAGATATACCAATATGATAGCAGATGCCATTTCTTACACGTATGAAGTTGATTTTCTAGAGACCTGTTTTGGGGCTCTCTGAAGAGAAAGGTGAGACTATAAATGATTAGGAATAATTTTGCTTACTTTTTACCTAATCTCCACTTTTTTTGTTTTGGTAGTTTACTACCTGCAAAATGTATATAATTTGTTTTCTCTAGCTTACTGATAATCTAATGTTCAATGAACTTCCATTCATATTTAAATTTGGGTCATATCAGAAAGTCTACATTTGCAGGCGTTCAAAATTATAAAAGTTTGATGCAGGTTTATTTAATAGCTGTGATCAATGATTCTCAAGCCTCAAATATGTTAACAGACAAATTTTCATTGCGTATCATGATAATTATTCATGTATGTAATTGCCCTCGGTCCCCTTCTCACCCCATCCCCTGTCCTTCACCCCATAGCAGTGGCTTGATTATTTCAGTTGAGTAAAGCATGGTGCTAATAGACCAGGGTCACAGTTTCAAAACTTCAGTGAGCCAGTTAGCATCACAGAGAGAGAAATTCTTCCACATTTGCTCATTGCACCATTAATTCCAGCTAGTAGTTTTGCCAGATGCATGTGGTTAGTCCTGCAAGGAGAGAAGAGGTCAGTTAGCACAAATTCTTAACCATGACTGGAAAAACTTGTTATCCTGAGAAGGGTCAGCTCAGAAGTCCTTATAAATAAAGGATCTAGACTCTGTTTTTAGCTACATGGAAACCAAATTAAGCCAATATTTTTTCTCATGTTTTTGAGAATGAGGATGCTTCAGATCAAAATTTTTTAATTTTTCTTTATTCATATTGTTCTTTGAAGGGTTTAAAACAGGATGTTGATTAATTAGTCTGGGCATACCAGATAAGCTGATGAGTTTGTTCTTTTTCTGAACAAGAAGTAGCCTTTCGATTGGAATTGCTGTTTGAGAAGGGAATAGAGAATATAATTAATAGTTATGAGGATTTGGAGGCTTGGCTTTTCCATTTGCAGATAATATCCTGATAATTCTAATGAGTAATAGACTTGGATAACTTTTGATAAAAGAATACTTCCAAAATGACCACTTCCTGTTTTCGTCTTCTAATGTGTAAATACTTACTGAGGTCCTCTTCTAATATGAATTTTCACTTATTAAGCAAATTTCACATTGCCTTGAAATGAATTCGGAAGGGAAGAAAAAACATAATGTACCCAGAGAATGAAAAACTCAGAGAGTTGTGCTCCTTCGTGTTAATTCTGAGAGCTTTCACAGTCCACGCCGGTAAACAGAAACTCTCTGTCACTTTGCTTCTGCTCCTCTTGGAGCATTCCCATTGCTCTGTCATTTTCTTGAGGATAGATGGAGACTTGTCACCTCAGTTGTCATTGTCTTCCTCTTGTCTATGTGACTGACTGTGTGATTCTTATGAATGTCAAATTGGGGGGAAAAAACTCATTTTAGGCTCTTGTGCCCATTACCCTTGTATGTTTGTATCTTTTAGTTTTCTCAAGTATGTTCTAAGCACAGAAGTATCTAAACGGGGCCAAAGTTCAGACTTGAAAATGTTCTTTTAATAGCTTCTTAAAGAGTTACACTTTGCTATGAATTTTGGCACAGTAGAGTGACAAACTTACAGTTAAAACGCTGAATAACTTCAGTTAGTGTGGTATCAGATAGTTTTTAGAATATGTTTGTGATTGCTGAAAACAATTACAGTTTACCTCAAAATCTGAAAGTCTCTTTCCCCAAGTTAAGTGCCTGGCCAGCTGTTATAAATTACATATTACTTTATGCCTGTTTGTTTCTTAAAGGTTGTACGTTCAAGATTGTGAAAATAAGGTGTTCTGTGTGAAGGCTACCATGCCTGTCTGTAAATGAATATGTTGAGTGCTGTATTTGCTCCAGCAGCTTACTATAGAATGCTACTAGGTCGTATCGTACTTATTACAGTTTTCACTTCAGGAGTGTAATAGGTAAAATTATCCTCAATCTGTATTGTAGTGGGCCCCATGTTTAGTCTCTCATCATCCTTTAAACTGCTGTGAATTTTTTGTCTTGACTTGAAAGCAAGGCTAGAGAAACACTTTAAAGAGATAGTTTGGTTTTTTTCCATTCCAGAATTTGTGAGCATAGTCATGTTTTGCTTTACATTTACAGTCATGAACTCTTAAGCTGGCAGCTACAACCAAGAACCAAAAAAGGGTGCATTCTGCTTCTTGTAATTCATCTCTGCTAATAAATTATAAGAAGCAAGGATAATTAAATTAGATAAAGTATTTAATTTGGGTGGTTTCTATAAACAAGAGACTATAATTCTTGTACATTATTTTTCATCTTTGCTGTTTCTTTAAGAAACCTAATGTGCCACGAAATTATTTGAAGGTGTTTCTTATAAGAATTGTTTTTAAAGTGTTCTTGTTATCAGAGTAATTGTAGATATATTTCAAAATATAACTGGTAGTTTTTAAAGGCCTGAGTACTGACCTAAGAAGCAATTGTATGAATTCTCTGGAGGCAAGGGAGGATCTCAATGGAAGTTGTATGACTTTTATATCTCTGTGCCATTAAATACAGGTAAAAAATGTCAATTGTGCAGTTCTGCTGTTTAAACAGGAAGTAGTGGCCTCCTTGGCCCTAAATGAAAGGGCTGATATTTTAAGTTGACTATTTTATTGTACATTAATCCATCCTAATTTTTAAAAATTTGGTTGAATATTTTTCTTGTTAAATGTTTGAAAAATAAAAACTGGAAGTTCTTTGCTTAGTCATAATTGCTTTTTCCACTGATTGCCTTTATTGAAAGTTAATATTTAATTCAGACGTTTGGATGTGACATTTGGACGATATTGGAAGATCTGAGTTCCTTATTTTGTCTCAGTATAAAATATGTCAGAGCCTGCTTTATTATGTCGGGGTGATTCAAAGCTATATGGCAGATTCTCACACATTAACGTGAAGTGCTAAAAACGACCATTGGATCTTTTGGTCTATTTTTGTACTACTGTACAGTCTACCAATCTTGGTGTAGTTTTGAGAGCGTAAGTCTAGGAGCCAGAGAACATGGACTCCAACTATAATTTTACTACTCTAGCCAATAGTTTCCTCATTTTGCAAAATAGGGAAGTTGAATTACGATATCTCCGATTTCCCAATCCTAATTGAGATATAAAAGAATGATTTCAAACCTAGGCTTTTTCTTTTTTAATTTGTTTTTATAATTATTTATTTATTTTTGGCTGCAATGGGTCTTCATTGCTGCGCGCGGGCTTTTCTCTAGTTGCGACAAGCAGGGGCTCCTCTTCGTCGTGGTGCACGGGCTTCTCATTGCGGTGGCTTCTCTTGTTGCAGAGCACGGGCTCTAGGCGCGCGGCCTTCAGTAGTTGTGGCTCACGGGCTTAGTTGCTCCACAGCGAGTGGTATCTTCCTGAACCAGGGCTCGAACCCTTGTCCCCCTGCATTGGCAGACAGATTCTTAACCACTGCACCACCAGGGAAGCCCAAACCTAGGCTTTTTCAGTCAACACTGGGTTACTGTGATTATGAGGACCTTGACTCATTCTACCAAAGACATCAATTTTTTTCCACTTTTTTCTTTAAAAAGGCAGAAATGTGGATCATTAGTATTTGACTGAATTAAGCTTAAGGAAACCAAATTTAAGCAACAGGATACTGTTTCTAGCTACTAGGATGAGTGTAAATATTTTAGATTTTAAAATGAATATGAAAAACAGAATTGTGGACTGGTGTATCTAAAACAGATTTCCTCCTAAGTCAGTCACCTGTGCCTCAAATCAGATCTTTTGTTCTTCTAATATTTGACACCCTGATAACTGAGAAAGAGGAAAGGAGGAAAAGATACTATCTTAACTGATGATAGCTGCTGTTCTGCTTGGCAAGATAAAGCTATAGAAAGACAAACAATGGAAAAGCAGCTAAGGAAACTCATTTATTTGGAATATGAGGGGACCTCCTATGCATCTCTGTGCTATTAAGGTTTCTGTTCTCAGAACAAGCAATTCTCAAGGTCATTAAGAGGCCAACAGAGTCGCATGAGTTGTTTGATATCCATAAATACATGTAAAGGGGCCAAGAGTTTGTGCTAGTTGATCATTTTGCAAGACCACTTAGGACACATTTCAGATTATGTCCAGCTCCATGACTTGAGAGCACAGAGAAGCAGTGTCCAGTATCCAAAGGGGAAGGGTATGCTTTGTAATGCTTTCAGTATAACTCTGGTCAATGAAATGTGGTCCTATACCTTAATAAAAGAAAACTGGAACTCTAGGAACTTCCGAAATACAGATACCCTTTGCAGTGCCAAAAGGAACATCAAAGGTTCAGATTCAGGAACTGGAAGTAAACCTAGTGAATTAATCATTCTTATCTGGAGACATTGTATTCATGACTTACTTTGCATTTGCACCAAAATAGTCTGCTTATTAACCTATAGTGGGGAAGGGAGAGATGTTCTTTTTCAACTTAATGTTTAATCTCTTCTTAAAACTAGTGTAAATACAGATTGCTATCAATTTGTAGGCACCATATAAAGAGGACAAGGCGTAGGGCCTGCAATATTGGGGGTTAAAGCGATATTAAATGTTTCTAAAGATAGAGGCAGCTACATGCCTAACCAGGGAGTATGTGGTTGGAACTGAGCAGTTGCCTACTAGAGCCTTCTGATGCAGTAGGCTGAAATATTATCCAGGCTAGGAAAAGCGATCTTCTAGAATGGCTACTGTGGAAGTAATAAAATTGACACTATTGACACTTGCTGGAGGAGCTTGAGATGTGTGAATTTTGTATGATATTTGTCTGAAGGAAAACTGCACACTATTTTAAAACATCTTAGTGTAAATCAGTTCTCCACATGTACAGACCCAACATTAAAAAAAAATTTTTTTTATTCATTGGAATGAAGTTTAAAGACATCTTGAAAATTAGATCAAGAAATCTCATAAGTTTATGCTTGTTTTGCCTGTGAATTTGAGGAGTTTGACATATGATATTAAAGCCTAGCAAGGCACATGAACTGAAGTTACCAAGGCCTGTCACCCCATCGTTCTATATAGCTGGTGTGACATTTTCTATCAGAGAAACACATTTGGATTCCACTAGGAGGCATAGCCACATGCCCTAACAGAATGTTTTTGTTTCGTTGGCTCAGTACGTTTTCCTCACGACTGCCCTTCCTAACGCATGTAGCATGTTTTTATTGAACCTACTATGTGCGTAAATGCTGTGCTGCTCTGGGCATACAGCAGTGAGCCAGATAGGCTGGCTCCTCATTCATCTTTTATATTGCATTGAGGAGAGATCTCGAAAACAAAAATTTCTTAGTTGCAATTTGGTGATTGTTTCAAAGGAGAAGGGTATTGTTTACTGAGACATAACTTGCTTAGCCTCACTCTTCAGTTGTCGCCCTCATGACACTGCCCAGGGTAACCTCCTACACAGTTTTTCTGTGAATAGTCAAGGCTACTCAAGATGCACAGAGCCTGTCTCATGCCTCATTGCCACTTGTGTCTCTCCTTTTCAAGTCAAGGCTCCCATAAAAGGAAACTATATTGCTTCACAATTTCAAAGTGCTCTTACATAAATCTCGTTTAACCCTCCACAAAAGCCATGTAAAAGAGGAATGGTCTACATTTTACTGATGTGTATCCTGTAACAATAGATGGGTTTATTCCAGGTTTGAACCCAGGTCTTCTGACTTCAGGTACTGTGCTTTTTTTGGTTCACTAGTGCAGTTGACCCTTGAACAACACGGGTTTGAAGTGGGCAGGTCCACTTTTAAGCAGATTTTTTTTCAACAGTAAATATTACGGTACTACACTCTGAGATTGGTTGAATCCAGGGATACAGAGGAATCGCGGATACTGAGATTCAGTATCACGGAGAGTGGGCGCCCCTAAGGCCTGCATTGTTCAAGGGTCAACTGTAGCTTTCAAACCATGCTGCTCTAAGCCCTTGGAGTATGGTAAAGGAGAATTCCGGGAAAGCCTGAGTGGGCAGGGCTCTGCTCGTCCTCCCTTGTCCTTCAAGCCAGGCTCCACTTTCATGTTTTGGGGTGGGTTTTTTTTTGGCATATTATCCAGATATTTTATTTTTATAATCTTAAATATCAAGAATGAGGGCTTCCCTGGTGGCGCAGTGGTTGAGAGTCCGCCTGCCGATGCAGGGGACGCGGGTTCGTGCCCCGGTCCGGGAAGATCCCACATGCCGCGGAGCGGCTGGGCCCGTGAGCCATGACCGCTGAGCCTGCGCGTCCGGAGCCTGTGCTCCACAACAGGAGAGGCCACAACAGTGAGAGGCCCACGT
>RJWK010052295.1:0-15683 GCA_004363435.1 Platanista minor | reverse complement strand
TGTTTGTTTTTTTGTTATTGAGCTGCATGAGCTGCTTGTAAATTTTGGAGATTAATCCTTTGTCAGTTGCTTCATTTACAAATATTTTCTCCCATTCTGAGGGTTGTCTTTTGGTCTTGTTTATGGTTTCCTTTGCTGTGCAAAAGCTTTGAAGTTTCATTAGGTCCCATTTGTTTATTTTTGTTTTTATTTCCATTTCTCTAGGAGGTGGGTCAAAAAGGATCTTGCTGTGATTTATATCATAGAGTGTTCTATGTTTTCCTCTAAGAGTCTGATAGTGTCTGGCCTTACATTTAGGTCCTTAATCCATTTTGAGTTTATTTTTGTGTATGGTGTTAGGGAGTGTTCTAATTTCATTCTTTTACATGTAGCTGTACAGTTTTCCCAGCATGACTTATTGAAGAGACTGTCTTTTCTCCATTGTATATTATTGCCTCCTTTATCAAAGATAAGGTGACCATATGTGTGTGGGTTTATCTCTGGGATTTCTATCCTGTTCCATTGATCTATATTTCTGTTTTTGTGACAGTACCATACTGTCTTGATTATTATAGCTTTGTAGTATAGTCTGAAGTCAGGGAGCCTGATACCTCCAGCTCCGTTTTTCTTTCTCAAGATTCGGGGTCTTTTTGTTTCCATACAAATTGTGAAATTTTGACAAAACTGTTTTAGACAATACTAATCAAGGTTCTAGTGAGACAGTTACTATCACACTACTGATGGGAGAGTGAATTGGTAACCTTTCCAAAAAGAAATATACCATTATGTTTCTAGAGCCTTTAAAATATTTTGAGAACGTGTGGCCCAGGAATTGTATTTCTAGACATCTGGCTCAAGGAAATGACCAGATATGTTTCTAAATAAGAATTTGTATAGAAATGTCATTGATAAAAACCAAAAAATGGGAAATGATCTAAACAAAAATAAAGGAAAACTTTAATTGGGTAGAACCATATAATAAAGTAGCATAGAGACACAAAAATCATGTTTTGAAGGATATTTAATAATATGAATAAATGTTCATTCACAAAAAGAGAAAAACCACTGTATATCCAAATGTGTAAAAATTGAAATAGTAGTGGGAATGAGGAAAAAGGAATGACAGGAGAACAATTTAAGATTTAGAGTAAGAGGATGGGACCCAATCACAAAAAGTGGAAATAGAGATGAGGAAGGGATTATGCCCAGGACACGGGCTCAGTGTTGGGGTGAGTGGGAGACCATGGATGAACTAAGCAACACACATGATAAGGTCAAAAGTTGACCTGACTCTCTTACACATAAATATAAGCTTCTGCTTTATACCCAGTTCTTTTAATCATTGGGTTTTTGCCCCAGTACCACAACAGGGATATTTTAGGTAAAAAAGATAATCTTGACAACAACATTCAGCAATTTACTAACCCTCTACGATACACATAGTGCTCAATGAGATGACAAGAAAGGTACAATTCTGTAAGGAACAGCGTTTATATATTTTTTTCTTTTTATTTTAAATATCTTTATTGGAGTATAATTGCTTTACAATGGTGTGTTAGTTTCTGCTTTAAAACAAAGTGAATCAGCTATACATACTCATATATCCCCTTATATCCTCCCTCTTACATCTCCCTCCCACCCTCCATATCCCACCCCTCTAGGTGGTCACAGAGCACCGAGCTGATCTCTCTGTGCTATGCAGCTGCTTCCCACTAGCTATCTATTATACACTGGGTACTGTATATATGTCCACGCCACTCTCTTGCTTCGTCCCACCTTACCATTCCCACTCCCCGTGTCCTCAAGTCCATTCTCTATGTCTGCGTCTTTATTCCTGTCCTGCCCCTAGGTTCTTCATGACCATGCTTTTTTAATTCCACATATATGTGTTAGCATACGGTATTTGTTTTTCTCTTTCTGACTTACTTCACTCTGTAGGACAGACTCTAGGTCCATCCACCTCACTACAAATAACTCCATTTCATTTCTTTTTGTGGCTGAGTAATATTCCATTGTATATATGTGCCACATCTTCTTTATCCATTCATCTGTTGATGGACACTTAGGTTGCTTCCATGGCCTGGCTATCGTGAATAGTGCTGCAGTGAACGTTGTGGCACATGACTCTTTTTATTTTTTTATTTTATTTTTTTTGTGGTAAGCAGGCCTCTCACTGCTCTGGGCTCTCCCGTTGCAGAGCACAGGCCCCGGACGCGCAGGCTCAGTGGCCATGGCTCAGGGGCCCAGCCGCTCCACGGCATGTGGGATCCTCCCGGACTGGGGCACAAACCCATGTCCCCTGCATCGGCAGGCGGACTCTCAACCACTGTGCCACCAGGGAAGCCCACATGACTCTTTTGGAATTATGGTTTTCTCAGGGTATATGCCCAGTAGTGGGATTGCTGAGTTGTACATTAGTTCTAGTTTTAATTTTTTAAGGAACCTCCATACTGTTCTCCATAGGGGCTATATCAATTTACATTCCCACCAGCAGTGCAAGAAGGTACCCTTTTCTTCACACCCTATCCAGTATTTACTGTTTGTAGATTTTCTGGTGATGGCCATTCTAACTGGTGTGAGGTGATATCTCATTGTAATTTTGATTTGCATTTCTCTGATGACTAGTGATGTTGAACATCCTTTCATGTGTTTGTCGGAAATCTGTACATCTTCTTTGGAGAAATGTTGACTTAGGTCTTCTGCTCATTTTTGGATTAGGTTGTTTGATTTTTTGATATTGAGCTGCATGAGCTTCTTGTATATTTTGGAGATTAATGCTTTGTCAGTTGCTTCGTTAGCAAATATTTTTCCCATTCTGAGGGTTGTCTTTTTGTCTTCTTTACACTTTCCTTTGCTGTGCAAAAGTTTTTAAGTTTCATTAGGTCCCATTTGTTTATTTTTATTTTTATTTCCATTTCTCTAGGAGGTGGGTCAAAAAGGATCTTGCTGTGCTTTATGTCATAGAGTGTTCTGCCTATGTTTTCCTCTAAGTGTTTTATAGTCTCTGACTTTACACATTAGGTATTTAATCTATTTTGAGTTTATTTTTGGGTACGGTGTTAAGAAGTGTTCTAGTTTCATTCTTTTACATGTAGCTGTCCAGTTTTCCCAGCACCACTTATTGAAGAGACTGTCTTTTCTCCATTGTATAATCTTGCCTCCTTTATCAAAGATACTTTGACCATATGCATGTGGTTTATCTCTGGGCATTCTATCCTGTTCCATTGATCTATATGTCTATTTTTGTGCCATTACCATACTCTGTTGATTATTGTAGCTTTGTAGTATAGTCTGAAGTCCAGGAGCCTGATTCTTCCAGCTCCATTTTTCTTTCTCAAGATTGCTTTGGCTATTGGCGTCTTTTGTGTTTCCATACAAATTGTAAAATTTGTTGGTTCTAGTTCTCTGAAAAATGCCATTGGTAATTTGATAACGATTGCATTAAATCTGTAGACTGCTTTGTGCAGTATGCTCATTTTCACAATGTTGATTCTTTCAATCAATGAACATGGTATATCTCTCCATCTCTTTGTATTATCTTTAATTTCTTCCATCAGTGTCTTATAGTTTTCTGCATACAGGTCTTTTGTCTCCTTAGGTAAGTTTATTCGTAGGTATTTTATTCTTTTTGTTGCAATGGTAAATGAGAGTGTTCCGTAATTTCTCTTTCAGATATTTCGTTGTTAGTGTATAGGAATGCAAGAGATTTCTGTGCATTAATTTTGTATATTGCTATTTACCAATTTATTGATTGGCTCCAGTAGTTTTCTCATAGCATCTTTAGGATTCTCTACATATAGTATCATGTCATCTGCAAACAGTGACAGTTTCACTTCTTCTTTTCCTATTTGGATTCATTTTATTTCTTTTTCGTCTCTGACTGCTGTGGTTAAAATTTCCAAAACTATGTTGAATAATAGTGTTGGGAATGGGCAAACTTGTCTTGTTCCTGATCTTAGAGGAAATGGTTTCAGTTTTTCACCAGTAAGAACGATGGTGGCTGTGGGTTTGTCATATACTGCCTTTATTATGTTGAGGTAGGTTCCGTCTATGCCTACTTTCTGGAGAATTTTTATCTTAAGTGGGTGTTGAATTTTGTCAAAAGCTTTTTCTGCATCTACTGAGATATCATATGGTTTTTATCCTTCAGGTTTTTTTTTGTTTTGTTTTGTTCTGCGGTACACGGGCCTCTCACTGTTGTGGCCTTTCCCATTGCGGAGCACAGGCTCCAGACGCTCAGGCCCAGCAGCCATGGCTCACGGGCCCAGCTGCTCCACGGCATGTGGGATCTTCCTGGACCAGGGCATGAACCCCTGTCCCCTGCATCGGCAGGCGGACTCTCAACCACTGCACCACCAGGGAAGCCCTATCCTTCAGTTTTTTAATGTGGTGTATCACTGTGATTAATTTGTGTACACTGAAGAATCCTTGCATTCCTGGGATAAACCCCACTTGATCATGGTGCATGATCCTTTTAATGCGCTGTTGGATTCTGTTTGCTAGTATTTTGTTGAGGATTTTTGCATCTATGTTCATCCGTGATATTGGCCTGTAGTTTTCTTTCTTTGTGACATCTTTGTCTGGTTTTGGTATCAGGGTGATGGTGGCCTCATAGAATGAGTTTGGGAGTGGTCCTCCCTCTGTTATATTTTGAAAGAGTTTGAGAAGGATAGGTGTTAGCTCTTCTCTAAAAGTTTGATAGAATTCGCCTGTGAAGACATCTGGGCCTGGGCTTTTGTTTGTTGGAAGATTTTTAATCACAGTTTCAATTTCAGTGCTTGTGATTGGTCTGTTTATATTTTCTGTTTCTTCCTGGTTCAGTCTCAGAAGGTTTTGCTTTTCTAAAAATTTGTGCATTTCTTCCAGCTTGGCCATTTTATTGACATATAGTTGCTTGTAGTAATCTCTCATGATCCTTTGTATTTTTGCAGTGTCAGTTGTTACTTTGCCTTTTTCATTTCTAATTCTGTTGAACTGAGTCTTCTCCCTTTTTTTCTTGATGAGTCGGGCTAATGGTTTATCAATTTTGTTTATCTTCTCAACAAACGAGCTTTCAGTTTTATTGATCTTTGCTATTATTTCCTTCATTTCTTTTTCATTTATTTCTGATCTGATCTTTATGATTTCTTTCCTTCTGCTAACTTTGGGGGGTTTTTGTTCTTCTTTCTCTAATTGCTTTAGGTGTAAGGTTAGGTTGTTTATTTGAGATGTTTCTTGTTTCTTGAAGTAGGACTGTATTGCTATAAACATCCCTCTTAGAAATGCTTTTGCCGCATCCCATAGGTTTTGGGTCATTGTGTTTCCATTGTCTTTTTTTTCTAGGTATTTTTTAATTTTCTTTTTGATTTCTTCAGTGATCTCCTGGTTACTAAGTAGTGTATTGCTTAACCTCCACGTGTTTGTATTTTTTACAGATTTTTTCCTGTAATTGATATCTAGTCTCATAGTGTTGTGGTCAGAAAAGATACTTGATATGATTTCAATTTTCTTAAATTTACCAAGGCTTGATTTCTGACCGAAGATATGATCTATTCTGGAGACTGTTCCATGAGCACTTGAGAAGAAAGTGTATTCTGTTGTTTTTGGACGGGATGTCCTTTAAATATCAATTAATTCCATCTTGTTTAATGTGTCATTTAAAGCTTGTGTTTCCTTATTTATGTTCATTTTGGTTGACCTGTCCATTGTTGAAAGTGGGATGTTAAAGTCTCCTGCTATTTTTGTGCTACTGCCGATTTCCCCTTTTATGGCTGTTAGCATTTGCCTTATGTATTGAGGTGCTCCTATGTTGGGTGCATAAATATTTACAATTGTTATGTCTTCTTCTTGGATTGATCCCTTGATCATTATGTAGTGTCCTTCTTTGTCTCTTGTAATATAGTCTTTTTTCAAAGTCTATTTTGTCTGACATGAGAACTGCTATTCCAGCTTTCTTTGGATTCCATTTGCATGGAATATCTTTTTCTTTCCCCTTTCAGCCTGTATGTGTCCCTAGGTCTGAAGTGGGTCTCTTGTCAACAGCATATACATGGGTCTTGTTTTTGTATCCATTCAGCCAGTCTATGTCTTCTGGTTGGAGCATTTAATCCATTTACATTCAAGGTAACTATATGTATGTTCTTATTACCATTTTCTTAATTTTGGGGGGTTTGTTTTTGTAGGTCTTTTCCTTCTCTTGTGTTTCTTGCCTAGAGAAGTTCCTGTAGCATTTGTTGTAAAGCTGGTTTGGTGGTGCTGAATTCTCATAGCTTTTGCTTGTCTGTAAAGCTTTTGATTTCTCCATCGAATCTCAATGAGATCCTTGCTGGGTGGTTGTAGGTTTTTCCCTTTCATCACTTTAAATATGTCCTGCCACTCCCTTCTACCTTGCAGAGTTTCTGCTGAAAGATCAGCTGTTAACCTTATTGGGATTCCCTTGTATATTATTTGTTGCTTTTCCCTTGCTGCTTTTAATATTTTTTCTTTGTATTTAATCTTTCATAGTTTGATTAATATGTGTCTTGGTGTATTTCTCCTTGGATTTATCCTGTATGGGACTCTCTGTGCTTCCTGGAGTTGATTGATTATTTCCTTTCCCATGTTAGGGAAGTTTTCAACTATAATCTCTTCAAATATTTTCTCAGTCCCTTTCTTTTTCTCTTCTTCTCCAGGCACCCCTATAATTCGAATGTTGGTGCATTTAATGCTGTCCCAGAGGTCTCTGAGACTGTCCTCAATTCTTTTCATTCGTTTTCCATTATTCAACTCTGTGGTAGTTATTTCCACTATTTTATCTTCCAGGTCACTTATCCATTCTTCTTCCTCAGTTATTCTGCTATTGATTCCTTCTAGAGAATTTTTAATTTCATCTACTGTGTTGTTTATCATTGTTTGTTTGCTCTTTAGTTCTTCTAGGTCCTTGTTAAACGTTTCTTGTATTTTCTCCATTCTATGTCTAAGATTCTGGACCATCTTTACTATTATTACTCTGAATTCTTTTTGAGGTAGACTTCTTATTTCCTCTTCATTTGTTTCATGATGGGTTTTTACCTTACTCCTTCATCTGCTGCATATTTCTCTGTCTTCTCATATTACTGAACATACTGTGCTTTGGGGTCTCGTTTTTGCAGGCTGCAGGTTCATACTTCCTGTTGTTTTTGGTGTCTGCCCCTAGTGGATGAGGTTGGTTCAGTGGGTTGTGTAAGCTTTTGGTGGAGGGGACTGGTGCCTGTGTTCTGGTGGGTGAGCCTTGATCTTGTCTTGCTGGTGCTGGTCAGCAGGGCCACGTCTGGTGGTGTGTTTTGGAGTGTCTGTGAACTTAGTATGATTTTAGGCAGCCTCTCTGCTGATGGGTGGGGTTGTGTCCCTGTCTTGCTATTTGTTTGACATGGGGTGTCCAGCACTGGAGCTTGCTCACCTTTGCGTGGAGCTGGGTTTTAGCCTTGAGATAGAGATCTCTGGGAGAGCTCTCACCGTTTCATATTACGTGGGTACAGGAAGCCTCTGATGGTCCAATGTCCTGAACTCAGCTCTCCCACCTCAGAGGCTCAGGCCTGACACCAGGCACCAAGACCCTGTCAGCCACACGGAAACCACAAGGAAGAATCTGCACCTGCACCGTGGATGAAAATTTGCAGAGGGGTGAGAGTTTGTATCATCTGAGCAGAGACAAAGCACCAAACATTCCAAGAACTGTTTTTCAAGATGCAGACTGCAGATCACCTACCCAGCAATCACCTACCTGGTTGCATCTTCTTCTTGCTGATCCTCTCTCACTTCCTTGGGGTTTGACTTGTATGTGGCTACAGGAAGGTGTGACATGCTTGTGCTCTTTGGCTTTTCTGGATTCCTCTTGGCAGCCACACTTGGATTCCACAGCTCCAGACTACTGGTTTATTACCAAGGGTACCACCCAGGAACAGTCAGCCAAATGGAAGAGAGGCACAGGGCAAGGTGTGTGAAGTTTCCACGCTCTCTCCAGGACGCCACTCTCCCACTACCTCCACATAGTCAACCCAGCTGCTCACCCTGTTGGCTTATAATTGATTTCTTCCTCTGTCTTCCATATGTTCTACAATATTTTTATATGTTAAATTTTTGTAATAAATATATTTTTAACAACAGTTAAAAAAGAGAAAAACTTTTTTCATAATCTCCATAAATTATTGACCTAATTTTTTTTTTTTTTTTTTTTTTTTTTTGTGGTACGCGGGCCCCTCACTGTTGTGGCCTCTCCCGTTGCGGAGCACAGCCTCCGGATGCACAGGCTCAGCGGCCACGGCTCACGGGCCCAGCCGCTCCGCGGCATGTGGGATCGTCCCGGACCGGGGCACGAACCCGCATCCCCTGCATCGTCAGGCAGACTCTCAACCACTGACCTAATTTTTTTTAATTGAAGTATCGTTGATTTACAATGTTGTGTTAATTTCTGCTATACAGCAAAGCAATTCAGTTACACATATATACATTCTCCTTTATATTCTTTTCCATTATGGTTTATCACAGGATACTGAATATAGTTCCCTGTGCTATACAGTAAAACCTTGTAGTTTATCCACCCATAAATTATTTAATTAAGCAAAATAGGTATTTAGATTAATGAGAACTTAAAGTAAGATTTAGCACAGTAATACTCAAATTAGATAATCAATGTGCATGTAATTAAAACTGGTTGTAGAGTGTGTGTTTGTGTGCAACATCCATGCTCAAAAAATTCCTCCAAATTTCTCTAAACTATAAATAAATTCCAACTTAACCCACTGCATAAATTGTATACTTATGACTCAGTGATAATATTAATACTCCCTCCCCCAAAACGCGTATTTGTAGCCTGGATAATGGTTTCTTTCTGCACACTATATGATATTTGGTTCCATTAGAGTTAAAAAATATTTCGTGAAAAATTAGGACTTAGATATTGCTATATCATCCCCTTTTTAAAGTTTCTGTTAAGAAAGGAAGAATAATAGCTTTAATCCTGAGGCAACAAAACTTAGTGAAATGAATTAGAGAAAGGAAACCCCACACTTAACATTTCAATCCCCAATCTGTGCTCGTGGCAAGTCGTTTAACTTCTCTGAGTCTCAGTTCCATATCCATAATTTGGAGGGGGAAATAACTTATCAGAACGGCTGTAAGGACTAGAGATATTGTAAAGCATCATCATTAAAGTAATAGTTTACTATTCTACGTATTTTCTGTATATTATCTCATGTAAATGTTAAAACAATCCTATTCTTTTCTCCATTTAAAAAGTTAGGAAACTGAGGTACAAAGAGATTAAACAACTTAGCCAAGGGCACATGCCAAGCAGATCTGAGATTGAAACCTGGGCAGTCTGACTCCAGAGGCTCAGTGCTAAATCACTACACGAACCTATTTCAAACGGGCACCCTATACTGTTAAAAGTAATAATTGTTGCTTTTGTTACGACTTGCATCAACAATGCTGCTTATCAAAGAGGTCCTTATCAGTTCAATTTTCTCACAAGCAATGCTGTTTTATATTTATTTTCAACTCAGACAGAACAAGAATTTCATAAATATGTGTGAATTGGTTAAAAATACCTCCTTAAATTGTTAAAAGTCTTACAAATATAAATCCAGAAGTGATTGTACCTTACAGTTCAAGGTAAAAAAAAAAAAAAAAAAAAAAAGAATGGCTGATGTAAATTGTGCCAGTACACCATCAACATAAACCATCAGGGCACTATATATTACTGAGCAACCTCCACTCTGTACATATATCTTGATACAAGCAGTGCTTTTGACACCAATCACTTCCTGAGATAAAATACAGTTTGTAGGGGAGTAATTTCAACACCAAATAAAATGGCACCCTCCCACAAAAGAAACATTCATTTTCATACCAAAAAACATGCTCACAGTGTTGAGTAATATAGTTAGCAAACACAAAATAAATACAGTTCTGTACTTCCCCCTAAATTGCTACATTTAGTCTCATTTTCCAACCTAAATATTAATTTCTTACCTACAACAGAAAGTGAATATTAAGAATCAGCTGGTTCTCAAAACTTGAGATAACTGTATATTTTCTCTATGCTCTTTTTCTCCTTGAGATTCATTGGAATTTCCTGGCCAAAATAAACCATGACTCTAAACAATAGATATGATGCTGCTTACTGGCAACAAATAAATTATTTCATTATATAGTATCTCTCTCTCTCCTGCTCCCCTAACAAGCCCTAGATGGATAATAGGTACCTAATATTTGTTGCCCAATCTAAAAAAGCTTTTCATAATCAGTGCATTTAACACACCCTGTGACTAACATCAAGACTTATGTATTTTCATCTAGTATAACAATCACCACGTGGCATATTTCAGACTTCTAAGAACTTCACAAACCATAAAGGCATATACATTATTGCCATCCAAACACCACCAAGAGGAAACATGTAGTTAGGAAATGGTTTTCACAAATAGAAAATGCTTTTTGCATATTTTAAAATCTTAATTTAGTTCCATTAAGGTTAAAAAATTCCAAGAGAAATTAGGACTCTTATGCTTTCTCATGTTGCTTCCTCTTTCAAGTTTCTCTGAAAAAAGGAACAATAATAACTCTAATCCTGAGGCAACAAAAATTTAGTGAAATGAATCAGATCATGGGAGCCAATCAGATCGAATTCAATAGTTAATCAAATTTGTCAGTAATTTTTTTAATGTTATTCTATACCACAGGCCATATTGGCGGAGCTGAGACCAAACTACAAATAACTGTTGGATTTTAGCAGTCTGTTCCTGTGATGTACTTTAAAAATGAAAATGATGGGCCTATTATTTCCATACGTGTCTCATCCTAAGACATGCGCATAGGTAAAGCCAAATCAGATCAACTCTGACCACTGATCATATTGCTACGATTTACAGTATCAATCACAACACTTATGCATTTGAAGTCAATGAATATTGGGAAGCATGGGGCCGGCAAGAAGAGACATATTTTTAATATTTATTTAAATTAGAAGTTATTCTCAGCCTTAATCCTTTTAGACCTTGCCTCAAAATAAGAATCCATGTTGATTCACATAGTTTTCCCAGGGAAAATAAAAATTACCAACATTAGAACATTATTTCATACTCCACTAGACCAGGAAAGGAAAAGCACAGATTAGAAGAGAGGGGAGTTACAAAACAACCAGAAAGTCTGACTTTATGACTGGTTTATGGTGCATATATAGTTGAAAAAAAGCTACTAACTTTTTAAAGAGAGGGCTTTGGAGCACACCATTTGCTGTATAACCAAGAATCTGACTGGCTTTTGTCCTTGTTCCTGGGAGGGAGGCTCTAAATCCTTGGAATTTCCTGAGAAAAAGGAGTGTCTTTGTTATTTACACACTCTTTGACTCATACTTGAGTTTATGCTAATTAAGTGACTCACCTTAGGATCCTAGATATATTGAGGATGAAGGCTGATTATGGTATTAGATGACTGGGGCTTTGATCTGTGATATCTGCCTGACATCCCAGTCTCTAGGGTCTGGAGATTGAGTTCAATTATGTGGACAATCATTCAACCAGCCATGCCTACATAATGAAACCCCAATAAAAACTATCAGCACCAAAGCTTGGGGGACCTTCCTGATTGGTGAATGCATTAGTGTGGGAGGAGTTTCATGCACCCTGATCCCATGGGGAGAGAGCATGGAAATTCTACATTCAGGACCCTCCCAGAGCCAGCCCTATGTGTCTCTACATTGGGCTGGTCCTGATTTATTTCCTTGATAATAAAACTTAATCATTAGTGTAGCTCTTTCCTGAGTTCTGGGAGTTATTCTAGCAAATTATTGAATCTGAGGGAGGGGTTGTGGGAATGCTCTAGATTTGTAGCCAGTTGTTCAGATGTGCAGGTGGCCTGGGGACCCCCAAATTTTCAGCTGGTATCTAAAGGGAGGACAATCTTACTGGGGACCATGCCCTTAAAACTGTGCTGTCTGATGCTAACTTTGTGTGGTTAGTATCAGAACTGTACTGCAGTACCCCACTGAATGTCCCTAGCAGGTATCTAAATGCCTACAGGTTTTTTGCTTTAAACTGGTTAAGGAAAACCCAAGGACAGTATATCAACTATCATAACTGTACAACTGGAGCATGACAGAAGGGAGAATAAAACCCAACTCTCCAAGGCTATTCCTCTACCCATAAAGATAGAATGCCTTGCCACACATCATGGAATCATTCATGTTTCTATCAGCCCAATTTCAATATCCAAAAAATAGATTGGCAATGTTCTATCACAACCCTGAAAGACGTCAAGTTTGATACTTACCTCTAAAGAAGATTGTAACACTGTTCCTAAAGAAATTTGAGAGTAAATAATATAGTTTCCATCTTCACATTTCAGTAAAATATGGATGGGTATGTCTTCTTACTAGATAAAACATATCTATATTTTTCATTACCTGGAATTCTTTGGACATATCCACTTGACCTCAGATTTGTAGACATTTTCTGATTCTTGATTTCATTTTCTAACACCAGCAATATAAAACAGCCTGAAACTTAATATTCATATCACAGATGAATTCTAAATATGTTGAATTTATAGTCTAGTCCATTAGAGTTTATGTAATGGCTTTGCAAAGAGAGGCATAATGCGAACAGGAATACAGGCAAAATGAATTACATCATAATGAAATTTCTTCCATCTTCTTTGGATTTACCTCTTGCAACATTTTTTTCTTTTCTTTTGAAAGGCAAACTATATTAAAAGCTAAGAATGTGGCTTAATGATTCTGGGTGTTACTTTGCATCGTAACATAAAGCTATCTACTCTATACCAAAATATAATCAATACTAAACTCTTCCTCCCATTAGAAATTACTCTTTTATTTTTGCTATATGATTCCTTTATGTAAAAATTTGCTGAATTTTTCATTCTTTGTTATTCATAAAACAATTTCTTTCTAAAAGAAAACCCACGTATAAAGGTTCTTTACCTGGTAAGAGAATAATAGAATTACAAAAAAATCTCAGAAAAGAACCAAAAAAGAAATTAAATGATTTACTCAAAGTCATGCCACTACTGAGGCTAGTAAGTGCCAGAATCTGAGTTTTTTTTTTTTTTTTTGCAAGATTTGGGGCTATTTCTACTACATTACTTCTGCTTCCATCATTAGTACTGTAGTCAGTAATTTCAAGGGCTGTTTAGAAGGAAGAAATTACAGAATTCACTCAGAGTAAAAGTAAAGTAATGAAATATTGCCTTATTCAACATTTCATTTTGACCATTTTCAAATAAGTATAACTTAATGGTAAGACCTGTCAAGTCTTTATATGATGTAGAAAAAATGTGGAAAGATACCCACCAAGTTACTGATGATGAAAAGTGTGGAAAGATACCCACCAAGTTACTGATGATGAAAAGTCATACTGGGGAATGGAAAAGTCACACTGGGGAATGTTTTACTTTGAATATTTTTGTAACTTCTGGGTCTTACTTTTGTAATTATGTCAACTTTGAAACTCAAACACTAGACTTCTGAAAAACATTTTGCTCTTTTTAAACTTTTTAAGTTATTTTCAGTAATTTCCAAAACCGAACATAGATGCAAAAATCCTCAACAAAATACTAGCAAACAGAATCCAACAGCACATTAAAAGGATCATACACCATGATCAAATGGGGTTTATCCCAGGAATACAAGAATTCTTCAATGTACACAAATCAATCAACGTGATACACCATGTTAACAAAATGAAGGAGAAAAACCATATGATCATCTCAATGGATTCATAAAAGCTTCTGACAAAATTCAACACCCATTTATGATAAAAGCTCTCCAGAAAGTAGGCATGCAGGGAACCTACCTCAAGATAATAAAGGCCATATATGACAAACCCACAGGCAACATCGTTCTCAATGGTGAAAAGCTGAAACCATTTCCTCTAAGATCAGGAACAAAACAAGGTTGCCCACTCTCATCACTATTATTCAACATAGTTTTGGAAGTTTTAGCCACAGTAGTCAGAGACGAAAAAGAAATAACAGGAATCCAAATCAGGAAAGAAGTAAAACTGACACTGTTTGCAGATGACATGATACTATACATAGAGAATACTAAAGATGCTAAGAGAAAACTACTAGAGCTAATCAATGAATTTGGTAAAGTAGCAGTATACAAAATCAATGCACAGAAATCCCTTGCATCCCTAGACATTAACAATGAAAGATCTGAAAGATAAATTAAGGAAACACTCCCATTTACCATTGCAAGAAAAAGAATATAAACCTACCTAACGAGACAAAAGACCTGTATGCAGAAAACTATAAGACAATGATGAAAGAAATTAAAGATGATACAAACAGATGGAGAGATATACCATGTTTTTGGATTGGAAGAATCAACATTGTGAAAATGACTATACTACCCAAAGCAATCTACAGACTCAATGCAATCCCTATCAAACTACCAATGGCATTTTTTACAGAACTAGAACAAAAAATTTCACAATTTGTATAGAAAAACAAAAGACCCCAATAGCCAAAGCAATCTTGAGAAGGAAAAACAGAGCTGGAGGAATCAGACTCCCTGACTTCAGACTATACTACAAAGCTACAATAATCAAGACAGTATGGTACTGGCACAAACAAAGAAATATAGGTCAATTCAACAGGATAGAAAGCCCAGACATAAACCCATGCACATATGGTCACCTTTTCTTTGATAAAGGAGGCAAGAATACACAATGGAGAAAAGACAGCCTCTTCAATAAGTGGTGCTGGGAAAACTGGACAGCTACATGTAAAAGAATGAAATTAGAACACTTCCTAACACCATACACAAAAATAAGTTCAAAACAGATCAAAGTAAGGCCAGACACTATCAAACTCTTAGAGGAAGACATAGGCAGAACACTGTATGACATAAAGCACAGCAAGATCCTTTTTGACCCACCTCCTAGAGAAATGGAAATAAAAACAAAAATAAACAAGTGGGACCTAATGAAACTTAAAAGCTTTTGCACAGCAAAAGAAACCATAGAAAAGATGAAAAGACAACCACAGAATGGAAGAAAATATTTGCAAGCGAAGCAACTGACAAGGGATTAATCTCCAAAAATATACAAGCAGCTCATGTAGCTCAATATCAAAAAAACAAACAACCCAATCAAAAAATGGGCAGAAGACCTAAATAGACATTTCTCCAAAGAAGATATATGGATTGCCAACGAACACATGAAAGGTTGCTCAACATCACTAGTCATCGGAGAAATGCAAATCAAAACTACCATGAGGTATCACCTCACACCGGTCAGAATGGCCATCATCAAAAAATCTACAAACAATAAATGCTGGAGAGGGTATGGAAAAACGGGTACCCTCTTGCACTGCTGGTGGGAATGTAAATTGATACAGCCACTATGGAGAACAGTATGGAGAGTCCTTAAAAACTAAAAATAGAGCTACCATATGACCCAGCAATCCCACTACTGGGCATATACCCTGAGAAAACCATAATTCAAAAAGAGTCATGTGCCACAATGTTCACTGTAGCACTATTTCCAATAGCCAGGACATGGAAGCAACATAAGTGTCCATCATCGGATGAATGGATAAAGAAGATGTGGCACATATATACAGTGGAATATTAGCCATAAAAAGAAACGAAATGGAGTTATTTGTAATGAGGTGGATGGACCTAGAGTCTGTCATATAGAGTGAAGTAAGTCAGAAAGAGAAAAACAAATACTGTATGCTAACAC